>JAOBRG010046673.1:26428-38202 GCA_027574985.1 Umimayanthus nakama | reverse complement strand
AATTCTGACTGGTACCTTAGAGCTCTGAATCTTTACAACATGCAATATTTTTGTTAGACTATACAGTAGAGTGCATAATAGTCCTGTACAATTAGCAAATCCTTACAACATGAACTTATAAAAACTGCTTGAGCACTATCAGTTTCAATTTAAATTGACATCTGAAAACTGAATCAAATAAAACAACATGTACATTACATTTTGTTTTAGAAACCTTTAATTTTAAATCACCATAATCCACTTACCCAACCAGTAAGAGAACAGAGGCAATTATCAGAAAACAAATGGAGTACTTAAAAGCACCACACATTCTCTGAAACACAAATAGCACAATACCATGAACTATTAATACTGTATACAAGTAGTAAGTAGTCATTTTATAAAAAAGAACTTAGATAACTAGAAATAAGCTATAAATTAAGATAGTTGTCGGATCAGAACTTTCAAATCTGGACATTACTTATTCAGAATCACCAAATATGAACGCAAACTGTATGATTTATTTATAGCTCACCAAGATGCTGTCTTGTAATAATTTTAATAACACTAATAACAATATTAGCAACTGTTATAATTATTTTCATCATTATTTTTATTATTATTATTATTATTATTATTATTATTATTATTAATTAATATTGGGTATTCTTTAGATCTGTAGGAAGATACTAGTTAACCTGCACATAACAAGACCACCACAACAATGTACATTGTATAGTTAAATATTGAATACCGGTACTCAAAATAACAGAGTACAAAATAGAGTTCAAATTAATATAAAATGCTTAAGGTACAGTATGTCAAACAAAATATCTTTTAAAAAAAATTTTTTTTTTAAATATCTGCCAATATCACACATTTCAGATGAAAAAGATGATTTGTATAGGAAACACCTCCACAGTCAATGGTCGCTGTTTGTTTTTATGATATGTGTAAAAAGTTCTAAAAGTTCCCGGATGACCATGCCAATTAAGATTTTTATAGCACATGTAGGTATAACAGATTTAATTGCATGGATTAAAGAAAAATACTGTACACTGTATACTAGCCAATCAGAGGACAGTATTTTTTGTAGGTATGAAGTTAAAAAACTATTTTAGTGTTTTGTAGAGCTTAAAAATTTTCTTGGTTTTAATAAATGAAAATTTTAATACCAGATTTTTGGTACTGTTTTGTTAATTAATAAAAGATTTAAATAGATGAAAAATAAATACAATATATAGCAGATGGAATTAATTGCTGTTTTATCAAGTCACTGTACATAATCATCATGTACAATCACTTAATACATCTTAATTGTACAGTACCTGCCCAACAGTCACATCATCATCTTTCTCCTCAAAGTAGAAGTACATGAATGGAATCAGGACAAACACAAAGAATGCCAGCAGTGAATACAACACTGGGAAGGAAAAATTAAGAGATGGTCAGTAGCATGCTACAGCTCTATTTAACAGACTGACAATTTAAACCTATCAGTCATGCACTAATAAATGTAACAACAAATTCTTTTAGTTTCCCTGTGGATTTACACTCTCATGGCAGAATTAACCTTGAACCTAATAAACTAATACCCTGTATGTACAATCATGGCTTAATTATAACTTAAATATCAACTTATATATTACAGTATATAATTATGTTAAATAATCTTTTATAAGGTTGACCTTTGATAAGTCAAAGCTCCGGCTTGTACCTGAAGTAATTTTCCTTCAGGACATTGTCTACCTGTTAATAGCCAGTTTCACAATCATGCACAGTAGTTACAAGCATTTTATTTGGCAGGCCACACATGCTCTAAACATGGTGGATTGTTCAAAATGTTTTATAAGTGATCAATCTATTTCTATTATACAAGTCATGAATGTATCTTAAAAAATATCCCACTCATTTGAAATGAATCTGTGTTTCCCGCCAAACAAACTGACTGTACTGTAAGTAGTACTGCACATGGCTGTGAAACTGGCTGATTTTATACATTAAAAATTTAACCCTCGATAGCTTACAAACTTATGATGACTTGAACTTTCTCTATTTCCCCTGAAGGTTTCAATTACATGTATCAGAAGTCAACTATATTTCGTTTTGGACGTCAAACAATCTTCAATTTAATATCTAGACTGGATTAGGTTTAACTGTACAATCATGTACATGTAACAGTAAGCAGCTGAGACAGGCACAAAAAACACAAAATAAATATAATGTAACTCAAATGAAAGCAGACAAATAATAGTTGATTCTTTACATCACAAATTAAGTTTACAGTACTTGTTCATTGTGTACAGTATGTAGTACGTACATTCTAAGAGTTAACTGAACATTGGTAATCTTTGCATAGATATAGCATTTTACTATTCAATCCATATCCGAGGTGACATACCATAATAAGTGGTAACTACTGCCGTCTCTTCAATAGCATCTCTGTCTGTCTGGTTTGCACTCCAGTCCTATAATTTACAAGAACTTACAGTCAGAAAAAGAGAATTTCATGGAGTTGTTAAGACTTGTTTTACTTAATGTTTTAGAGTGATTGGTCTTACATGTATTTTTGTATTAAAATCTTATGAGAGGTAAATATTACCCTAAGCTACAGTTCTGTAGTATTTTGTTCTACACTTTTCCTGTAAGAGCGAGTTCACTTTTTATATTTTTTTAGTTTTTCTTGAAGAACACCTTTTGCTGTATTTGCTCTAGCAAGGCCACCCACCTTTGGATTAGTCTTCTACAAAATTCTATATGGTTTACAAATTAGGCCCCATAAAAAAAAAGTTTAATTAGTTTATCATCCTATCCAGCTACAAAATGTCGTGCGGGCATGCGGATTTTTTTTTTTATATATATATTTTTGTCTGTCCCTCCCCTGCTGCAGCAAATTTTAAGGCAACAAAACAGTCAGTGAAGTAAACAAAACTTTTGTTTATAGTTAGATTGAAGAAAAAGGCAATAACATAAAGTATAAATCTTGTCAAAATTTTTATACAAGATGTTTAGATCATATTCTTCAAGACAGTGCATTAAAGTAAAAAAATTCAGTACTGAAATCTCAAAAATGCACTTCGAGTCCATAGTTGAATCTATATATGGTGACAGTGACGTTCAAAACTAATATAATGATTCTCTGTATAATATTATAAATGCACACCAATTTTATTAAATGAAGAAAAATGATGTTTTTATTAATACCTTGCAGCCATAAAATTTAGGTGGCAAACTTCTACCATTGTCCAAACTGCCACAAGAAAATTCCGAGAACACATGGAAGAGGATGGCGCATTCCTTCAATACCATGGCTTGAGTTTCCTTGCTTTGTGGATAATTTGTATACAGATAAACAGCATCGTAGAGTTAAGCTCAATTCATACATGTAGTCAAAAAAGCCTTCCAAACAATGGCAGAAATGGTGAATTGCAGAATTCTTTGCAAGTGTTTCCATGTGGCCAGATGCGCAATGTCTATGTCTGGAACTGTCTAGACCCAGGACAGACCGTGCAACAGTTCCATTTGAAGGATTCCAGGTAATGGAATCCTAAAAAGCCGGTAAATTGTGTTTTTTATACATACATTTCACCAACACAATCGAAATGCATCCATAAACTTTATTTTAATTTGAATGGAATAAAGTTAAAAAAAAAAAAAATTCCGACACAGCCGGGAATTCAGACGCGGGCAGGGATGATAAACTAAAGTTCTTTTATGAGGCCTTAAGTAACATTTTATGCCATCTTGGATTGAACTAAGAGATTTTGTTGAGAAAATATATTTGTTCAAACTAATGATTACTTGTTTCTTATGTACATGTATACATGTCTATTATTTTGTCTCCATGTGGAATATATTGGGGTCTTTCTGTCCATCATTTACCAGTTTAGATGTTAGTGTTATAATTGTAGGTACTGTACCTTCCATGTGCCGTTTGGATTTTTCATATAAGACACAAGGAAAATATCCACTGGTACCAAGGCTGATGTCAACAGGGAAACCACAAGTGCGGCAATTGCTGTGAGGGTGGAGGACACCTCCGAATAGGACCTTGCTTGGTAGAATCGGATGTAAAACCATGAAAATAGGATGGTCAACTGTGAAGCGAGTCGAAATTACCAGAATTAATGACTAAAACAAGATGGTTACCAGATATGCCAAATGAATGTTGAAGAATTCATTTTGATTGGCGTTTGCCAGATCTTGGTGGTCCAGGTGAATGCCCCCCTCTCCCACCCAGGGAAAATTTGAAAACCAATTTCCACGAAGTGCGATTTCCTGCATTTTTTGCAAGCGAATTTGGTGCCAAATGAGGAGCATGCTGTCCTGAGGCTATGGCCTCTTTTTGGATTTAGATGATCATTCGCATAAGCTAGTTAGCCCATGCAAAAATAGAATCGACTTTGTGAGTTGTGCAAGGATGCGGGGGTAACTTACTAGACTGGTAATATTCAAATTTTTGGAACAATTTATTCTATTAGGTGTTCGGAAACAAAATAAATCAAAGCACCATGTGCTCCGGTGAACTCGTGGATACGTGACAAAGTCAATCGATAACTCTTTCCAAGTTGTAGCTCAACACATTATCGGAATATATAGCCAAAATCCCCCATGAGCACAAGGGATCGACAGGGTAGAGTTCTGTCTTCTCGTCCAAACAAGCAGTGATATTTCAGAACTATTGAAAGTATATAAAATGACAGAAAAAATGAATCATTTTCCTAAAAGGATAAAACTTAAACTGTAAAAGGAGTGCTCGCAAATGTTTTGTCATGCCAAAAGCCAGACATGATGACCTTTGTGGTTTGTCTGCACCTGTCTTGATCTGAACGCTTGTTCATTTCAACTGAGCTCTGGCATGTCTCGTCTCTGTCGATGTCATGCGTTATTCCATTTTGTTTAAATGCTTGTTTTGATTTGCTACCAGGATGAGGTATTAATGGAGTTCTGATTGGCTACGTGCTAACACTTGAGTTATGAGCCAGTGACATCGGTGTCACCAATAACTTGTGTTTACACTTCACGGATACATCCGCATTTTTAAAAAGAAAGTTGTTAAACAGAATAGCAGGTCTGAGGCGTGTGAATCAAACTTTCGGGCATGTAAGCACATGGACTTGCATTACAAAAACTTTAACTGTTTATAATTAACCAGCCCAGCTATACTCCTTATTTATTTTATTTTAAACTAAAATAATATTTTAAGCACAATGCACCAAGTCTAAGGACTAAGTTTAAGATTTACCCTCAGGACTTATGAATGATGGGCAAAGGAGGCGGCAAGACAACAAAAGAGTGCTAAGTGAAGTAAAGAACTCAAGATATTTTGGGTTCATGACGTCACAGCTGAAAATTACTTCTGACAGTGCAGCACGATACATAACTTGGCAGTGCTGTTCTATGATCATGAATATATTGAACAAGTTCGTGAATCGATTTTATCTTTAAGTTATCTGTCTAAAGTGTAAGTTAATCAGAAAAAACAAGATAAACAAGCTGATGGCACTTTGTTTTAGCTAGCTAGAGCTGTATAAAATTTGTATCTAAAGTAAAATGATTCAAGTCAAACATCCAAGTAGACAGTGGTTGGCACACAAAAAACCACTTGTAAGTATACAAGGACTTTTAGTTCTATTGATCATACAAGCACCATTTGCATGTACCACATTCAACAGAAACACTTGAAGCTAAACTACAGCACAATTTGGATTGTGCAGGCATTGCATCGTCACGAGAGGCCACTTTGTGACCATACACTGATCCAGATCTATGTGATCGAACCCAATATTTTACTCGGTCTAAAACTTACCACCACAACTACTGTAAACGGTACCCATCCTGCTGCCAGGACAGCATGAGGAATTGGCATTCTGCTGCACCGTGAGCTCGCTCTCTTCGATAGAAGAAACTCAGTTCAACCTTCAAAACAAAGCGAAACTTATTTTCACACGTTTAGGGCCCAGTCTCCGGCCGTGGTTGGAGAAAAGTAAAAGTGACGTCATCCTTCGATCCCTCTTGTTTTTATTGTCTAAAGTCGTCCACCAAGACAAAAGAAAAAGACTGGAAATCGTTTAATTTTTGAATTTATCTATTTAACTCCTTGTTTCTGACTTATTATGATGACGTCATCAGTCATGACATCATTTAATTAGGGTCAAAGGTGTGTTCACAAACAAAGAACAGTTGTGCCAAAGTTTTTCGAAATCGGTCAAGGCACAAAAATTTTGAACCAAAAAAATCGAGGGGGGGTCAGATTGTGCGGCTCCTATCCGACTGCTTCGCGTGACCTGGCCAAGAAATACGGCAAGCACAATCAACGAAGGTGAACACCATCTTCGTCTTTCTCTAAACTTATTTTCCCTTATAGATAGAATTGCCCCACATTCGTAACTACCTCGTTCGTACTTTTCGCTAGATTTGGAGAGTTTTTGCCCACAAACCCAACAAAGGCAAGATAAACATTGAGCATGATGCTCAGCTATAACGACACAAGGTCACCATTGATACCGATTTAGTGCCAATATTGAATTAAGTTGGATCGTTTGAATTTGGTGGTAAAAACACGTCTCTAGACTCTAACAGAACAAAACCTTGTGAAATAACTAGTACATAGATGACTTTGATCGGATCGATAGCTTGTTAAGCTTTTTACTCTGCTACATACTGATACGAATATTTTTTGTCGAGTAAAAACGTTCCTAGTTGTCCTCTTGAAACATCGGGCAGAATTGCATACTGAGCTAAGCATAAGACATGTAATTTCAGACGAGATGCCAGTAATTATAATGAGCTCAATGACAGATAAAATCCCTTTGTCTGACAAGTTGTATCAGTTCGTAACGTCAGGCGCAACATATGGTTCAGCGATTTTAAAATACCTTCTGGGTCGCCGGATGAATTGACTAGAATTCGGTACCTCAAATCTTGATACGGGTCTCGTGTAAGCAGAATAATACAGCAGGATGCAGATACTTTCGAAACATCGGTCAGTTTGCTGCACTGAATGTTGATGTACTACACCGGCGGATAAGTTACGTCCAAGATTAGATAAGCTGTTTAATTAGTGACTGTGTAGGTAAAAGAACAACAGGCAATTCTCTTTCCAATGTGCACAGGATACCCAAGCTCAAAGTGGTTACAGTAGTCTGCTACGTCGTTACGGAAGCTAATTTTTAAGAGACATTGTATCGTTATTTCGTTCCTGGTCGATATCTCTGCAGCTGTTGAATCAAATAAACTTGCCTTTATTTTGTCATTACCTGAAGTGTTACATTTGTGTCGTTGTTGTTCCCTGGTAGAAATTTAAAGGCATTTCGACGATTTTTAGACCCTCATTTCTCCCCCACCGAAGTAATCGAAGTACATGTATGCGTTGTTTCAGTCAATTTAGTAACAAATAATATGCATACGGCGAGTACGGGCCGAATTAGGCTGTAAATATAGCCTCTTGTCGTTTCCCTGAAAGAAATATTTAGACTGTATTCTTGAGCGCTCGCATGCAACACTGCTGGTCTGAGTTCACTTAAGACTCTCTCTCCGATCAAATGTGAATCAAGTCCCGAAACCCAACAAACATTCGCCTTGAGAGGAAGTGACTTGGAATAATGAGACGAAGAGTTTAACCTGTTTAAAATATATGTTACCACTGCTCTCCCAACGAAGCTTTTATAGCTATCTTACACGTGAGTATGCATGGGTGCAAACTTTGCGAACTAATCTATTTCCCTTAAGGTTACCGTTCACCTTGAGCGGTGTTTTTAGTTTTCCGTATGTAACTCCGTTGATACGCATCGGACACCCACAAACCTATATATCAATGGAAAGCTTATAATATTGTTTATGTGTTGGTGAAAACATTGTTTAAAAATTTTGATTTATAAAAGAATGCGAGCATCCAAACTTGAACTGTTTATTTCATTTCTAGATGTCAATGCGGCTGTCAGTTTCAATTTCGACCATTTTTAGTTTGTTTGTGAGATTGAGCACAATTTTTACTCTAATTCTGTCCTGGCTATTTTTGATTGAAGTCGTGTTTAATTTTCTGCAGGCATTTAAAGAAAATTCCCCGTTTGCAGCATACAAAACTACACTTTTTGAGTCATAAAAAATAGTTGAAGCAGAATTTCAAAAAACGCCACGACGGTTTTCGTCTTCGGCTACTACTTTATCAACTTGCCAAATTTGACGGCATGACACTAAAAATTGAGGGAGCATTGATCCTTTACATTTTCGTAGTTTGAGCCAAAACTTGCCTCGAGAAATTCACTCCTAAAGTAAACCGCACGTCATACATTTTTACTTCCGGTGAAAACTTTCGCTCGTCATATCTCGCAAACTATTGGACGTATTGAAAAATTTTTTTTTTTAATAGAAGTTCATTTCGTGTATATTCAATAGCTGGGAAAATCTCAATTTCGACGTTTTGAACCGTTCCAACATGAACGGTAACCTTAAATAATTTTTTCTTCAGAAAAAAAAATAATTAGATGCTTATTAAAAGCATTACTTTAAAAATGATTATGACTGATGATGTTGATGATGATATTGCTGATGATGAAAACTGTCATACACAGCATATCGCATCTACAGATTTGAAAAAGATACCAAAAACATTTGTTCGTGATCCAAATTAGTTTGTCACAAGTACTAATGCGAAAATGCTAAACAAAAGTAGTGCTTCGAACTCTTTCAGTTTCCAATTTTTTTTTCATTGCAAGGCCTCGATATTGTTCCCCTGGTGTTTTTTGTTGACGATTTTCCTCGCTTGATTAGTTTCAAATATCGCATCGTCTGCCTTCCCCGACAAGCAAGTCTGATTCCAAATGACTTCATCTTGAATTTTCAATCAGATGCAGTTGAAGTGGACGTTTTCAAAATGGCGTGATTTTACCGTTACAAAATCGAAAAACAAATGTATCTAGAATAGGTGGAGATATCGGGTAAGTAAGACCAATTAGTGAATTACAACAATAAACGCTTTAGTTACCAGTACACAATTCAACAAATTAAAATCATTAATAGTTTCGTGCACAAGGAAGCTAAACAAACCAAGTTGTATACACTCTATATCATTAGTATCGCTAGCGGAACTGAAGCCAAAGTGAACCATGAGTCAGTTTCTGTTTTCGTTTGAAGAGACCATGAGAAAGAGCTGGACTTAGCTGTAATTAATTTTCTCACCATTTAAGTTATAACAGAATCTTTAATCTTTCAGGCGAACACAAGTTAAGGGAGATGGAAGTAGTGCTCAGATGTTTACAGGTGGTTCTTCTGTTGGTATTGTGTGCAGGTAATGAATGACATGGGTTCATAGTCGCGGGGAACAAGTCAGAAACCAATTTATTTAAGAAATAACTTAATTTTAAAACGGCTTTTAAACAAAATAATCACGTAGAGCCTGATTACTATATATCGCTGGTAAATTGCATGCGGTAAAATAACTCGATGTTTAAAAAAAACACATATTGCTGAATATTGTTGCATTGAGTGATTTTGCTTGATCCGATATGTGTTTTTGTTTATATACAGTTTAGTTGCTACTGCAAAACATAGGTATATATTTCGGGGTTCATGCATAGTTGAAGAAGATGAAAAATATGACAAAAGTAGTTTCGAGCGGAGTGTTCAACCATAAATTTTTTCAGTCCTATTACTGTACCATACGTTTTAAAAAGCTATACAAGCCGATCCTGACTTAACCAAAAAATAAAACGAATACTCGGCAAACGGAAGTATATGTAAACCATTATTGATTCAATAAAAATTACAAAACTATGATTAAGAGAAGTTAAATAAATTTGGAGCTTTCACTCTTTCTTCAAAGTCAGTTGTGGTTTAAGCCTGTCCACCAACGTTAATTCTTCTTCGCCGTTGGAAATGCTCGGAGAAACTATATATAGCCGAGAAACAAAGTAATTCCGTCATTTTGTGCAGTCTTTAGTTTGAGGCAATTTTAGCCTCGTGCTCTTATAAAACAATTCTTGTAAAAAAAAAGTGTGCAGCACCGACATTTTGTACATGCACAACAGCTTATAGTAAGTTTTACCAACTAGTACTTAACAGGAACTTGTCTCATTTTTACGTTAAAACTAGTTGGTTGTTTAAACCATACCTCGGCCCAACACAACAACCAACTTGCATGCAAAGTTCCTCTTGATCGAATATAAAGATACTCAACAATGTTCAAGGAAATTTTTCTACAGTGAAGATTGCAAGGGAACCAGTGGCAAGTCATCTGCGCCGCAATCTCCTTTGCCGCGGGAAGAGCTTACCGCTGCGAGGAAAAATTAATGTCCGCAGGCAGGCTAGGTTGGGACTAGATTGTGTTACCTGCAACAAATGAATTGCTTTTATTTTACTTTTATTTAGCACAATGATGTTTTCGCATTTAATACTTTTAACGTTAGAGGTTTTGAGTTGCACATTTAAACAGGTTTTGCGTGTTTTTATGACCCCTAGGCATTGCAAAAGTGGATACAAGAGTATTGCAAGGTACAATAAAACCTGAACGGGGATTTTTTGTTGCCATTGTCATTTTTGAATAGGTCTGTTTTGGCATAGTACTATAACTATGACTAAGTTAAATAAAATCTCGTTAATTTGTGGAGCTCGTGTTCTTGTTCACGTGAGTGTGTGTGTGGATCAGTGCGCTTGCGCGCCTTTATTTGACTATGTGCGCTTGTGCGCATGCGTATACGCGTGTGTACGTCTGTGCTAGTGCCATGTTTGTGACTACACGAGTGTGAGGATGCGTATTTCGCGAAATATGTAAGCATTTCATGACGCAAAAATTATAATATTGTACAGCAAGAACGAATTATCCTAACGTCTTAAATTTGCAAAGAATGACCGACTGTTTGAATGTACTGTAAATATTCATTGTACAGTTATAGTACCAGAGCCCAGGATGCTGGCCACCCACCCAGGACTGCAGGCTCATAACAGATACCGTGCTATTCACCACGCCCCGCCACTCAATTGGTCAGAATCATTGGCCGCGCAGGCGCAAAGTATGGCGCAGCAAATGGCGACCCGGGGTGGTTTTGCTACAACAAGGCAGGAAACCGCCACAAACTTGGGGCAAAACCTTGCTAAGTTAGCAGGTGATTAATTGAGTGTTGCATTAAACTCAACTCATTGATGCAAGGCTTGTAAAACAAAGGAAATATGTGTACCAAAACAACCAATATGATAGGTTTAAACGGATGTCATTTATTGTATTCAAACTATTTCAAAACTATTTAGTATTCAATCCTCTACGTTTAATCTTTAACAATTCTGAATTTCACTTTGAAAAACTCTAAAAAACAAACGAGTAATTAAAACCCTATTAACATCAAATAAGTCAGCTTGTAAACATAAAGTATGACGGCTGTGGTAGCCTGGTAGGATCAGATCAGGATAAAACCGCTGTGATAAGGACGACCACATTGGGATACTATGTTAGTTTCACGGTCAGCGTAGTTTAAACCTGGAGCCTCTATTTACTGCTTACGGAGAACCTGCACTTTTTACTTGAGGCTCTGTTATACTGCGCAATTTTCTCAGCAACGTTTTTAGTTGCCGTTGCGAAACAAGTTGCCGGTGAATCGCACAGTCTCGCAATTTTTTGTTGCACATGGAGTTGCAAAAAGTAGAACTTAGTTCAATCTTTTCGCAAAAGATTGCAGCACCTGGCAACGCCACTGCACAGTGTATCAACCCTCTAGCAATTTTTCTGGCAGTTTTGTTAAGTGCGCATACGCACACTTCTCGGTTTTTTGGTTCCGAAGAGCTCGTTCTCCCAAGACCCATCC
>JAOBRG010046673.1:14990-26328 GCA_027574985.1 Umimayanthus nakama | reverse complement strand
GGCAGTTTTGTTAAGTGCGCATACGCACACTTCTCGGTTTTTTGGTTCCGAAGAGCTCGTTCTCCCAAGACCCATCCTACAACCCGGCCCGGCCAAATTATTGCACGTAATTGAAATCTCATTATAGTGTAACACTCGCACTCGGCAACCTGCATTGTTACAATTTGAAGCGTTGCGGGGCTGAATTTGCTTAGAAAGTTGCGCTGTGTAACAGGGCCTTATATGCATCGTTCTGTCACCGCACCCCCCCCCTTCCCCCCTCTCCAAATCTCCTCCTCCCCCTACTCTCCTTTCTCCCGATCTCTCCCAACCTCTTTCCCCCCTTAGCTTTTTATGATCTTCTGGTAATATATTTACTCTCTCAAGGCACGATGAGCTGTGACCAGGCCGGAGAAGTAGCCACAAACTTGTGGTACAGTCAGGCCCGTAACTACAGCTACTCGGACCCAAGGCTGGACGCCGACACGGACACATTCACACAGGTAAACACACAAGGTCTTTTTTCCTCCCTGTGTTTCTGAGGCTGCAATATCCCTCTGTTGCAGACCTTTTCCCAGTTACCCATATCATGAGCAGAACACCGAAAAAGAAGCCTTTTAAAAAACAACACGAAAGTTTTACTACTCAGTTTGTTCTATAATTATAGGTCGCAAAGGTTGTCTATCTCCCCATGAGAATATAGTGCAGTGTAGATGTAATACTGTTTTATAAAAGTTCATCAATTAAAATTTATAGAAGAACACAATTCCAATTAAGAGTAATAGTTGATTGACGCTATATTGATATTGGATACACTTAAGTCTACATAACTTTGCCTAAATGTTCTACATTTTGCTGCTGCCATCTTACAACTAGCAACATTAGGTTTGTAAAAGATGTAGTTAGTCGAGCTGTACTGATCTGAGGTAGAATTGTTCAAAAAGATTAATAATGGCTTACAATGGAATTGAGTGGAGTGCAAGCAATTTGGTCTGAAATCATGCGCGTTAATTTAAAAACGAACGAGCGCATAGCGTGAGATCGGTTTGAAGTCCAAAGTATGATTTTGGACTTAAATATGTTGTACGTCACGAAATGCAATATCAACACTAGTTTTATCCATTTTGAAATCATTTTTCTATGCTTTGTGATGGTTTGTTCAAAACAGTGTGATTACCGGCACATTCGCAACCGAAACTAACAACATTCAGAAATTACCTGTGACTTCAAAACTGATATAATTTAGCCAGTTGTTGCACAGTACTTTCTTGCTTCTTCTACAGGTTGTGTGGAAGTACACCACTCAACTGGGCGTCGGGTGTGCTGAGACACCGGGCACTGCAAGTGGTCACGTGTTTGTTGTAGCGGTCTACAAACCAGCCGGGAACATCCCGCGGTTACTGCGAGATAATGTGCTGCATCCGGGACCTATTGGGAACGACCCGGATGTGTATTCAACTCTTTTTCGGAGGCAGTTTCCAGTTGACAGAGGAGCACGGCAGCACCCTTAACACTAACTTCTTACCAGCTAAATCCATGAATAGAGCCCTGGTAGAGACTTGGTACTCGTCGATGATTGAGCTGCAAAGCAACATCTTAAAAATTGATGACTTGAACCAGGCCACTGATGCTTTTACTGATCTGGTTCCTAGTAAAACCAATAAAATAATTGTTTTAACAGATGGAAAGCGGGCGTCATTTGAGATTGTACTTTAGTCAGTGGTTTTCTTTGTTTGCGAAAAAACATATAAATCTGGTGATTAACGGCCGAATGCTAGCAGGGAAAGACTAGTGATATAAGCTGCAAAATCGAATTTGAAGAAACTGGAAAGGAAATACTACAAACATGTATACATTCATAGTTGTTGCTACTTCTTGTCAGAAGAATACCATCTCTTCAATTGTTCACTGCCCGATCGTGTGCAAGCAGGTGACTTTTCAGTTCCGCTTTGGTCTTGCACAGACGTTTGCAGATGTAACACTTGAAATTTCCCATGTTATCTTGGAGTGCCAAGAAGAAGAAAAAACAAACAAGAAAAAAAACAAATAAATAACAAACAAAAAAAAAAGTTTCTCAAAATGTAAAATGTTGAAAGGAAATTGGTAACGTTTCCAACTATAAGCGTAGTGCCAGCCCTCTTTCTATAAGAACTTTGACTTTTTTTCTGATAACAACATTGAGGCTGAATTTTTAAAAGAACATCCTTAGAACATGCCGAGGCTGAGACTGAGGTAAAGAATAACAGTTTTTATTAAATACAATCCAACGGTTATTCGATTTCAAGCAATGTGATTGATTCGGTGGTCACCGGTTATCGGCTCATATTCTAGTTATTGACTATATATGGAAAGCGCATGGTTGTTAGGCTGTCATGTGGCATTTGATTCAACGGAAACGGAAGTTACTTTTGAGTCAACGGCTTCCTCAGACACAAAATTTATTTTCAAATAAATATTTGCCTGTGAAAAATAGTTTGTTGTTGTATATTTGTTAAAACTGTGTTTAATAAAACAATTATTCTGCTCGACCTTCTGAATATTAGCTGATTATAACAGATTCGAGCTCCGCGACATCAACATCCTCGTGCAACATCCCCCTACTCCGAATATGGATACATAAAGCTTGAACGCCGGTTGGCTCGATGGGTTCCGAATGGTAAAGAAGAATTGAATAACGAACCCAATCCTAAAAGTAAGGCACTTTAAGATCACTTTTGGCTGAAAACCTAAAAACTAACAAAGAGCATGAAACCTGGACCCATAAGTGAAGCCTCAGAGTATCGATTTTATCCACAAGAAACGTCAATTGAACGTTTGGGTTTGGCGGCTGTGAAGTTTCAAATTTTTTTAAAAAACTTTTTAGACTTTTTGGAAACATCTATGGGAAAGGATATGAAAAGGCTTTTTCTTTTAGAAAATTCACCGGTCGGTTCCTTCTGTTTTTCACAAAACGTAAGTTGTTTATCTGAGGTCAGACATGAGATTTTGTGCAAAGACCACCTTAATTGTGTTTTCCGTCGAACCCCTCAAGACGGACACCTAGATAAGACGGACACCTCAACAAAACGTACACCAAATCTTAGACCTTGCCGATTTTTCAGTCATTTGCTGTATTTTAAGTCTCTATAAGACGGAAACTTCTCTAGAACGGACAACGGACACTTTAAAGTACTGAACGGACAGTAAAAATGTTGTTTTTTTAATTATTGAGACAAAACGCTTTTAATGACAATTTGAGTACTTACTTACAACTACAATTTGATCTCCATTACTATTGTCTGAGTTGCATTTTCTCAATAGAGTCAGATTTTTTACGATCATTTAAAACTGTTTATGTACGTATAACTCGTTCAGTACAGTATTGTTTTTTGGGCTGAAGCGTATTTTTGAAGCATATTTCTCTCTCTCTTCCTGGTTTCGGGGAACAGCACAGTTGACTACTGCCTTTTCGATCTCAGAGCCTTTTCTCTTGTAATTGCATCGAACTCAGTTGAACAGCGACAGCGGAATTGAATCGAAGATTAAAAAATTGCCTACCAAACGCAACCAATTATAACAGATTGAATTTTGATTTCTCCGCACGTAAATAGTTGCTTCATTTTAGCATGCTGAATATTTACATGAAATGCACTTTTGTATGATCCAGTTTTACAATATTACTGTAGTCAAAAAGAAATTTGTTCCAGCTTTCTCTTGTAGCCCTGTCACACTAGTGCGTACCGTACTAGCGTATGCCAGCGTTTGAACATACGCTGGCATACGGCGAGGCAGAGTATCCTAGGCCTCTTTTAATCATGCTTAAAAATTTTGAGCGTATTTGGACCTATGGATTATACGCTAAGCGTACGCTGGGCATACGCTGAATACGCAAGAGCTACGCTAGAGGAACGCTACTCATAGGTAAAGTACGTTTGCCATACGTTAGCCTTACGCAGGTGAGCGATATGCTAGTAATAACGTTACTCATAGGTTCAGAACTGTAAGTATGCGTTCGAGCAAATCTGTATTTACCGTGTGGCACATTGAGCGTATGAAAATCAGTGTTTGAGTTTCATACACAACTAATACGTTTTTCTCATACGCAATAGTGTGACAGGGCCTTAAGATATTATATTGAAATGTGAGAAAGCGGTCGGTCTTTGCCAAAAATATCGATAAATATTTTTGACATTTCCAAGGGGGGGAGGTAAGGTCCCCAGAGAAACGTGCAGTTGAAGTCTCTTGCAGGCGAAACCAATAAGTGTAGCCTGCGTTGCTGGAGGTCTTGTGAAAAGACGGAAATATCAATTTCTGGCGAGAGGGAAAAAAATTGAAGAGAGGGGGTGGGGGAGGGGAGGAGAAGGTCTTTCTCCTCTCCTCCCCCATCCCTCCCTTCAATTCTTTTCCACTCGCCAGAAATTGAACTTTCCGTCTTTTTGCAAGATATGCGAGGCTTCCCTAAATAAGATGTTCTTATCTGTAACGTATATTGTGGTAAGATAAATTTCTATCTTATCCTAAATAGTTTTTTGTGAAAACAACGCTTGATCGAACGAGGGCCTTGTCCCTGTTCGCTGATAAAGTCAGCGCTCTCATTATTTTAAACTTTTAAACTGGTTTTAGAATTCCCTCTAAAGTTCTAAATTAGTAGCGGTGGTATGATAGCTTAATGAGCTCGGTACACTACGTATGCTTTTGTTCAGTAATAAAAATTCAGATATCTCATTCCCTAGACCCGGACTCTCTCAATGACCTTCATTGTTCTCTTAAGAAAGCTTTAAAAACTTCGAGGCGCAGATTTTTTAAACGGCAATGCATGAAAAAAAAATGAAACAAGACGAGTTTCAGGTCTTGACCAAGATTGTTTGATTTTTAGAAAAAGAAAAAGCGTTGTCCTTTGCCAATGTTCCATATTTATCTTATACCTACAAGCGTGAATACATTTGTTTAGTTCTTGTTAATATATTTTTTCCCTATTTTTACTACAAAACTAAGAGTAAATATAAATAATTTATACAGTGAGGCCAGGCTACGGCAAGCCTAGGGCACTTTAAGATAGACTGCATGCGAAAAAAAAGTACTATGGCTTACTAATTTAGAAGACTGATAAAAGAGGAACCCAATTCAGAAGAAAAGAATCTAAAACAAAGCCTTCTCTCAAAACTTAAAAAACGAGGAAAAAATGCTGCGATCAAAAAGGAAACGAGCAGGGATGCGAATGTCTGTTTGTTTTTACTTTGTGTATCAAATTGCTACAGATATAGTGTAGATTGCAGTGTAGTTGAAATTACTTTGAGGCAAATGAAACACCAGCAGTGGTATTAGTAATTTTCATTTGTTTCACAGCTTGAAAGAACTTAATGCAGTTCAGGAAACTGATGTTCAGTTCCCACACAAAGTTTTTACAAGTCTGCGCACCTGCTGTCATGTCGTCATTGCAGTGCTTCCAATACTACATGTGTAGTCTTGGTAAAACGATGCAAGAGTTCGTCTGAAAATAGCAAACGGTATGCTATGAATGGTGGGAGTACTAGCCAGCTAGCTAGGGCAGATGTTGGAACGAGACGTAAATGAAGCACAGTATTTAACACTGGAAGATAAGTTTTGAAAAAAATGATTCTTCTGCCTTGGCGAGAAAGCTGAATATGGGTTTGATCAACGAATGTTGATATGGTATGTATTTGGTGTGTAGCTGACGCAGACTGGTAACGCTCAAAACGCAAGCTAAACACCAAATCCCGCAAAGCGAAAAATCTACCATGACAGCAATTAACAGCCTCTTTCAAGTCCAACCTTTAAATTGCAGTTTTCTGTTGTTTTTTTTACAAAACTGCATGAGCTGTTCATTTGCACTAACGACCTCCTGTTTTGTCTATCCCAGCTTGCGTGTATTGAGTTTCAATAATCATAACCTTTGCAGCTATATAAAAGACAAACTGAATGTTAAAGCTGAAGATAAACTTCCTGAGCTCACTGAGTAAGTACAACGAAATAGTACTCAAGAGCGGAAGGTATGTTTCAGCCACTAATAGTCTATACATTAAGAGCTTTACTTTTGCACTCTTTTCTTGTGTTGAACCATTTTGACAAGAACATGCGGCTGAAAAATGCCTAAAAGTTTGATAACATGTCAAGAACACACCGAAGACTGTAGGAAAACAAAGAACGGTTATTGCATAAATTGTACCAGGGATCTATAAATTATTTTTTCCTCGGCCAATGTTCATTTGTACAAGTGCATGTAAATGTTTTTTATTTATGATTTTATTTAATTTTTTCTTGCTGGCCTGGGTAAGCTAAGGTAGCGCTTTATTCAAAAATACATGTTTGTTCTTCCAGTAGGTTTGTACTCGGTACAAATGGAAAAGAATTGCACACCAAATGCCAGAATAAAATATCTTATTTAAGAATACCGTGATTTGATATTCAAAAAACCTAAAAACATCCAAGAATCAGCTTCCGGCAGCCCAAAGTTAGACGTTTTTGTAAAAAGAGAGTGTGTTTCTGCATCATTCTAGCGATTATATACCTTTGGACAGAGAACCGTTTTGTCTGAAATGAAATATGAAACATCTGGCAAAACATAACTGTTTCATCGGTTCCTTCGATCCTTTTCGACTACTTGCACCTGCTACGCCACTGATATCGTTATATGATTTACCAATGAACCCTTTCACTCAATTCTATGTAAGAAAGGCTCTTTTTTTGGCTGATGCTGGTTGTTCCTAGATTTTTTTTCGGAGTTTAATTCCGAGATTTTAATGTTCTTAAAAAGCGTTCTGAGTCAGTGTTTTTTCTTATTGCTGTTCAAAACTAACAATATCACATAACATTGTGGCTAGTTGGGAAAAAATTATATTACGTATTGGCGGAGTCGCGAGGCAACAAAACCAATATTTTAACGACGCCGCAATTTAATGCCCCACTGACAGCTCAGAATGGCATTAATTTTGTATTGCAATGTGTGTCAACTCCATTTCAGTACTGTCCGGAAGAGAGTGCAGCAAAGGCTAGCTGATTGATAAACTCTCAATACCTTACCCACATTTCTGTAGTAACTGGTGAGATGAACCAGCGGATGTGCCAATTTTTTTTAGTTCTAAGTCTAAGAGCGTCTTTTAGTTTAGAGTTATAACTGTTGTAGAACGTGTTTTATAATCGAGACTTACAAATTATAGTCTGTGTCATTAGTAGTTTTTCAAGTGGAAACGTTCATTATGCAAACGGATGACTAACTGCTATTGGGGTTGTTTTGACGGAATTACAACTGTTTTGTTGTTTGGTTGTTTGAAGCTCATAACTCAACCAAATAATTAAGACTTAAGTTATCCTTTGACTATATTTGTAGTCTGAATCGTCTGTCGTGGTTCGTGGAGCGAATCCAAGCATGCATAAAGTCGACAGGAATCCGAAGTTGATCCATACTTTCTTGTAATCCTTTTTTTGTGAGAACAAATAAATTTTGGCCCAGCCTCAATAAACTTAATTTTTATGGAAATTCCAGCCTCAATTGTTCTTAAGCTGTTCTTACTTTTGAAGTACTCATGGTAACAAAAATAACAACAAATAACTTTTAAAATAATGTAGATATACCTAAGTTGTGATCATCAACCTGAACAAATAGAAATTCGATCGGCCTCAACACTTGGAGTATTTCAACGCTCGATACACCCGAGTTTGAGGTAAATAACGAAACTTTTTTTTATAAAAAGTAAACTTTGCACTTATAATGTCAAATCCCAGCCTGGTTTGTTCTTACGTTGGCCACATTTGAAACTCGATGTTCTTATAAAACTGTTCTTATGGGGAAAAGCGCGTACAGAATAAAAATTGCCAATGGAAATGTTTGATAACTTTTTTATACTGGCTAAACTTTATGATTAAGTAGTACTTTATAAGTATAAAACTCTGACTGGTATCGATAAAGTTGTTTATCGTTTATATGGTTTTGTGATTAGGCTGTTAAGAGCCTTTAAACCTATGCGGGCTTGAACCCAACAATCAAAGACCTTTCTAGCCAATCACGCTTGTGTAGTTGTGAGCTGCAATACCACATTGTATTACGACTCCGAGAAGAAAGCGAATTTCCGTTGCTCAATTCACGAAGTTCTTTGGCACAGTGTCCCTTGTCAAAGTTATCTTTTTATCTGGTTTTTAGATCAGAATCTTTCTGCCTGGTTGTAGTTGCAATGGTACCGTGGGATCTGTTGTTCTAATCTTCCTACCAATTAAGTCTTACTGCCCAGTATGGCTTATACCACTCTCCAGAGGGGTTGCACGGTAAGCAATCAGTGCCTAGTAAGGATCACATGCTTTTTCAGCTCTTTCCACTTGTCCATTCACCTGTGGGTACTTAGGACTGGAAGTCACATGAGTAAAACCGTACTTTCCAGCAAACTTCGCAAATGCGTGCAGAAAATTGTGGGCCTTTGTCATCCACCACAAGTTCAGGTATGCCATGTCTGGCAAACATGGACTTGAGATGCACATTAGGCGAGGTGATACCACAAAGCTTTGCTAATTCCACATAGCGTGAGAAATAGTCAGTTGCAAGTAAAATAGGACTGGCCTTTAGGTTGAAACAAGTCTGTTCCCCCCTTTTGCCATGGGCCATCAGGTAGCTGGGATGGGATCATCGGTTCAGGAGCAGTTGGCGGTGTTTCACACAGATTGAGCTTCCTGTCACCAACTCTTCCAGCTGTTTAGACAAACCTGGCCACCACACTGAAACCTTTGCTCTCTCTCGGCACTTAACAATTCCTTGGTGGCCTTCACGGATCCTTTCTAGGATATCCATTCGCATCGAGATAGTTATGAGAAGTCTGTTGCCCTTCATGAGAAGTCCTTGCTGGATTGTTAGTTCGTGTCTTACTGACCAGTATGGCTTCAAAACTCCAGGTTATTGTGATTGTTCCGGTTATCCTTCAGTGTAATAGTCTATCAATCTCAGTTTAACCTCATCCTGGTGTTGTTGGAGTCTTGCGTCCTCCAGTCGTTCCTCAGTACCTGGTAGGTACATAGTCTACATAGGCTTTGACACCATTTTGTAGCTGCTTCTCTTGTAAGTTTAAAGGTCTAGAGATAGGATCACGTGATTGTCAGCAGTTTGCAGTGGTTTCCCTTGTTCGTGAGATATTGTGTTAGAAAATCTCACCATGCGTAGCCGGAACCTCTGCACTCTAGCAGGGAGATCCTACAGGAACCTGGTACTCAGAAGAGGAACAAGGGATTTGTCGTCGGTTTCAATGTGGTGCTGAATGCCAATCAAGTAATCAGAAAAGCGTTCACTAGCCCACATAATGCTCAAGGTTTCCTTTTCAATATGGGCGTAGCGTTGTACAGTGGGGCTCAGCGCTCTCGAGACAGTTGATCCTCCTGTTTTTGCCTAAGCACGACGCCACGGCCATAGGACGATGCTCCACTTAAAGGTTTTGTATCCCGACCTTCGTTGTGTGCAAGGGTAGGATTGGAGGTTAAGCTCTCCTTAATAGCACGGAATTCTTCATCTTGGTCATTGCTACAAAGCCATTGGCTCCTGGAGCTCAACAAGTCTCTTAAAGGTTTTGTGAGCTCTGCCGTTTGGGGCTGGAACTTACTTAACCGGTTTACCATTCCAAGAAATCGTCGCAGCTCAGTCTGATCTTTTGCTGACTTAATTTGCAAAATAGCCTCAATTTTCTTAGGTTCAGCTCTTACAACACTCAGAGTGCACAATGTTGCCCCCAAACTTGACTGAGGTTTGGGTAAACAGGTACTTATCCTTGTTCAAGGTGAGATTATCCTCCTGTAACTTCTGAAGAGTATTATCTAAATTCTGATCGTGTTCTTCCAGTGTCTTTCAATGAATAAGACTGCCATCAAAATGTGCATGAAACCTTGCGTTCCCTCAAATACTTGGTTCATCCGTTTGCCGGAAATGTTCCGGTGCATTGCTTATCTTGAAGTGCAAGCGGCTGAAGTAAAACCTTCTAAATGGTGTTATAAAGGTTGTTATCTTGTCACTCTCACAGGAGAGATCAACTTGTCAAAACCCTGAGTTTGCATCCAGTTTGCTAAAATATTTTGCCCCTGACACCTGAGCTGGGAAATGTGGGAAGGGTGACAAATTTTTAAATCGTGACTTTACAAATAGTGTTACAAACTGAGATCTTTTTGCTTTAAACGGGACATGGGCTCACGAAGCAGTTACAAAAAATAGTTTTAAATCATTTCATCAACCAGCAAGCAAGATTAATTCAAGTAAACCTGGATATTTATCAGGGGGTAACTTTTATAAAGAAGATTATTCCCAGAATACATCATTAGTAAAGTTATCTAGTTGTTTCATACGTTGTAAAACAAGCAAAAAATTTTTAGGTACTTCAAGAGATGTCTATATTTAAGCAGTTTACATACCCCCCATGAATACTCAAAATACTTTAGCCACGAATCTCTGGAGTACCTTGCTAAATATATTCTTTCATTTTCATCAATGGGTCACATGCTTGATTGGGTCACGTGATTTTAAAAATACCAGAATAAGCACCGATAACGACTTTATCTCGCAAGTGGGAAATGAATTAGTCTCTAACTACCAACATAAAGAAAAACAGGAACCTTAAAAAGGATTGTGTTTTGACAACGTATTAAATAACCACGGAAAAGGCCATTAGATCTTTGTCGAACTTTAGATTTACGAATTCTTAGCGGACAGACTCTTTTGGTCAAATAACGTATTATGTCATAAAAAAGCGGTGTAAGTGTGGTGGATAATGTGGTCGTTGATCAAGAGCTTCTTCTCTTGGCGCAATCATTTGCTGTACTGCCGGTCTTTTTAATATTCATCAGATCATTCGCAAACAGCAGCGTGGTTTAATTTTAAAATAGAAACAAACAGCACTACTCAAGATAAATTCAATACTACGGAACAAGTGTTGATTTTTTTTATAAAATAACAAAAGAATTGTTTGGCAAACAATTTCAAAACAACGTTTTCAAATAGCATTAAACTTGGACCCTGTTAATAATGTGATTTCTAATTTTGAAAAGAAATGTCAAGCGCGCTTGAAATAATTAATGACATATTTTTGGAAGCTGCGAAAAGGTCGTTAAGATTTCGGACCGGAAAATGAACTTAACAGACAATGTCAATAATAAAGAATGGTTCGATAGAGAATGCAATCTTATCTGTGTTAAGATAAGAAACTATTCAAATCAAAAACACTAAAATCCTGATAATGAAGAAACTAGGAAAAAGGTATCACGATTCATTGGACCAGTATAAACAACTTTTAAAGAATAAGCGACACTCTTTTGAAAATTCTAAGGTTGAAGAGCTTCTTGAATTGTATTTCTTATCCTATAAATTTTTGGAAAGTACTTAAAGAATAAGCGACAGTCT
>JAOBRG010046562.1:0-22038 GCA_027574985.1 Umimayanthus nakama | reverse complement strand
AAGAGAACCAAACCTGTTGCGGTCGGTTTCACTTCTCTGTTAGTGCTCATGTGGTCTGGTGAAGACGTCACGGCATTGGTAACCTGTCCCGAACAACTCTCTTGTTCTTTACTCAAGAAGTCGTCCTCAGTTTCACGAGAACCAATTGGCGATGCCGGCGTATCACACTGCTCTAAACACAATTTCGTTGTCTCTTCTTTATCAACTAAGACGGAAGGCGAAATTCGGAAGTCTTGAGTAGTTAGTTAGTTAGTGTTGATTAGTAAATGCTTCATACGTTCTAAAATACCACTTTGGTTTTAAACCCCGTAGTTTATAATTAAGGTTTAGTTACATTTGTCAAAAGTCATATCTGCAGAGAAGGCGTTGAAATTTACAATTTGGTTTGTAAATAATAATAATAATAATAATAATAATAATAATAAAACAGTTTTTATCGCGCGCTGAATTCCTAAAATGTTCTAAGCGCGTTACAATAAATTTCTAACTCCAACCCTCACCGTACCTCCCTAGATATAAGACTCAAATAAACAAATGTTGCTAACTGAAGACAATATTAAAGAGATGAGTTTTATGTTTTGATTTAAATATCTGGACTGTAGACGTTGAGCGGATGTCAGAAGACAGATTGTTTCAGAGTGTTGGCGCAGCGAGCATAAATGAGCGTTTCAGCGAGTGTTTTCTAAGATTTGAAGCGAGGATAGGTCAAGCATATTCCAGTATTTGTGCTGCGGAGATTATAGCGGCCAGGCTGTGCAACTGTGATAAGGTTTGAGAGGTAGGGAGGAGCCAATTGATGAAGAGTTTTAAATGTTATCAATAACAGCTTAAGGGTAATTCTTTGTCTGAGCGGCAACCATTGTAGTTCAATGAGAAGAGGGGTAATGTGGCAAAACTTAAAAGTACCAGTAGATGAGACGGGCGCATACATTTTGAATTTGCTGAAGCTTGCAGAGAGTTTTGCAAGGTAGACCGTACAGAAGACTATTGCAGTAATCAAGTCTACCAGTGATGAAGGCGTGTAGGAGAGTTTCGAAACTTTCTGATGACGAACATTAAGACAGGAGGAGAACCAAGAGAGTGCAGTTTCCATTAATCCAGCTTTGTCCCGAGTCTGCGCATCAAGATATCATGATCTACCGTATCAAATGCGGCGCTTAAATCAAGTAGGACCAGTTAGGTTACGTGCCCCTTATTCATTGCCAATAGCAATTCATTTTTTACTTTTAACAGGACAGTCTCGGTACTACGGTCCTTGCGATATGCAGGTTGCAATAACGGGTAGACCTTAATCGTTGTCATGTGCCCTTTGGTTTGATCTGCGACGGCACGTTCAGTCAATTTCGAGATGAAAGACAAGTTACTTATCGGTCTTAGCTTCTGGAATGTTGGGGCCAGGTTCTCTTTCTTGAGTAGAGGATTGACCATGGCCATTTTTCAATGGTTCGGAAATTGACCAGTTCCAAGAGACAGGTTCACAATCTTCGTAATAACCGGGAGGAGGACATCAAGACAACTAATTAGATGGTGTGACGGGACCGGATCAAGAGCGCACGATTTCTTTTCCATGGAATTTATAAGGTCACAGATCTGGCTTTCGTTAAGGGGTTCAAACTTTGTCATTAAGAGGCTGTCTCTGTAATTTTCGACCGCGCAAACTGGATCAAAATTAGTTTTTCCTTTAAAGTTTTTTTACTGAAAAAGGGTTGATGCACTATGAAAGAAAACACATTTCTTTTTCCTCTGCTCCCATTTGTTGTCGAGATTTTACAGCGAGAGCCCGCGAGACTCGAAAACTGTTAAATGACAGTTTCGCAACCCTGAATTTAGGTCAGCTTTGCGCCGTCATTGTGGCGGCGCGATGCTGACATTCTCAACCGAGAATGATCGCAAAGTAATTGATACCAACAAACGAACATGCTCACCGGCTCTCTGTTTGCGGTATATTTATTGTTTTCTTTACGATGATTTGTGCTAAATCGCCTTGCTAATACCTGCGTGACCGCGAGTTCGTGACTGTAGTGTAGTCTGTAGTCTGTGGAGTATCCAGTTGTTTGGGCTGCAAAACTTGAAAAGTACGATATTCTACGGTAAGTTTTACACAGATATAACTTAGTATTCTTAAAATTACCCAAGTTAATGTCCATTTGATTAGAAAAAATCCAAATAGCCGAAATCACAGGTATTTTTTAAACAGAAAATATCGTAGTGCTTTGCCGAAAGTCAGAATTTTGGTAACATTTCGCTGCTTGTATTGTCTTGTATGGTTGAACACCAACAAATGTTTTTTCACATTTCTACTCTTCTATTCTAGCAGTGTTTAGAAAAATAAGTAACAAGTTCAGATTAAGTCAGAATTTTGAAAAACGCGATTTTTTAATGTTCCACTTGACCGTCTTGGTGAGCAAATCCCCGAACCTAACCTGTTTAAACTGCCATTTTATCAAAGATTTTAGAGTAATTTACTTAATTTTACCAAATTTGTGATTAAGTAGGATATATCTACTGCTGGTAAAAAAATGGTTAGTTTTTGTTTAATACGGCCGCCACAATGACGGCGCAAAACTGACCTAAATTCAGGGTTGCGAAACTGTGATTTAAGGGTTTTCGAGTCTTGCGGGCTCTCGCAGTAAAATCTCGACAACAAATGGGAGCAGAGAAAAAAGAAATGTGTTTTCCTTCATAGTACATCAACCTTTTTTCAGTACAGAAACTTTAAAGGAAATCCCAATTTTGATCCCGATTAAGCGGTCGAAAACTACAGAGACAGCCTCTTAAGAGCTCGGTGTTATCAGCATCAGACTGAGAACCATCATCTATAGAAGTAATTGAGTCCAGCCTTGATCTAATTTTTTCAATTTTTCCAGTAAAAAAATTACCGATGTCGTTAGCTAGTTTTTTGTTATCAGAGCATCGAGGAAAAACAAGATCTTGTTTTATAATTAAGAGTTGCTTCGAAGCTGCAAAGAGGTTTCGCTGATCTGAACTGTTGTCATCAATAAAGTTTTAATAATATGCAGTACAGGCTTGCTTCATTACAAAACTAAGATCGTTTTTCTTTGATTTATAGTCAACAAGATCAGAGTGAGATCTGGACTTTCTCCACTTTCGTTCTGCAGATCGTTTACACTGCTTGACGAACTTAATTTTGTCGTTAAACCACAGAGTAGAAGGACGAGTGGTGATCACTTTCGTTAACATTGGGGCATATTTGTCGAGGGCGGTTTCAAGCGTGGTGTCATACAAACTACCTGTGTCATCAAGGCCGGCTGGGGTGTCCCTGACTAGGGTTGATGCGCACAGTTCACTCCTAAAAACTATGATATCAATAGCCTTGGTTCTCCTGAGTGATACCAATTTTTTCTTAGTTACAGGTTTGCAGATATCGACAGAGCATGATACAATGCAATGGTCGGAAATAAAAGGACCAGAAGATGGCTTGCCGAGCAGTAGTGAGTCAGACGAACGTGTTATTAAGAGCTCTAGGGTATGACCGCACTCATGGGTTGCAAAGTTCACATGTTGCTCTAGGACCATTGACTCTAGTAGATCCACGAATGCGGCAGTATCATGGTTGTCAAAGACATCGACATGGATATTAAAATCCCCACAGTTGACGAGTGGTTCCGGTGGGAAGATGACAGTTTCCAAGTTGAAAATTCCCAAATGAAGCGTTGCATAGTAATCGGGTGAGACACGGAATACGTTGGTCGGTAAACGACACAAAGCCGTAGTTTGTTTTTTGGGGGGTTTTTTTTCATTTTTTTTTCTTTTTTTGAATTAATTTTTATACAGTTTACCTACGTGACAAAAATAAAATTGGAAAAAATAAACAAATAAACATTCCTATAATTATTTTGAAACTAAATGAACAGATTCTTAAAGTCTCTCCACTCTGCTTTATGACGCGATTTATCCGGTATATTCACAGCAAGCTTCTCTATATCGTACATGTGTTTTAAATAGTTTTGTAAGCAACCGAAATTGATAGTACATCCTTCCATTTTACATTTGTAAATATAATACTTTGTTACTAATATGATAAAGTTTCTAACGGAGTTATTACAGATGTTGTCTGACAAGCCTAAAACGACCGTAGGGCAAGACAAGGTGAATGTAATACCAGTACTTTCCGTAATCCAAACCGCAAGGGATTGCCATAAACTTTGAGTTATGTTACAGTGCCAAAGGAGATGAGCAATTGATTCTGATGCACTAAGCCAAAAGGTGCAGTTGTCAACGTTGAGAATACCTATTTTAACTAAAAGTGTGTTTGTTGCTAAAGTTCGGTGAAGGATTCTATATTGAAAACAGTACAAGAGAATGGTATTTTGTAAGTACACTGTAGCTTTCCAGTCAATGTTAGGGAGGTATCCGGAGAGATCGATGAACCACCTGCTTTGAGTCTTTTTTGGTTTCAAAGCCACTGTTTGGAGTGTTGCGCTGTACGTTATTTTTGTGCATTTTTTCTTATAAAAATTTCCTCCAGTTCTTTTGAAGAAACTTTATCGAGTTTTCTTCCACTATCCCTTATGGATGTTTTCCAAGACTTAGGTATAGCACTTATTACGCTATAGATCTCTAGATAGTTGCAAATTAAATTGAATTTGTTCTTGATCGTATCAGGGGTTAGAAGGGCCATCTCGATTCATCCAATAAATCATTTACAAATCGAACACCTATGTTAATCCAACCGATACGGCAAATAGTCTTTTTGTCGATGGTTATGTTCAGGTTGTTCCGTAGTGGTTGTATCATGTAATCATCGGCACCAGAGTATCGTTTGTAAACTCAGCTCAGGACTTTAAAACATCTTTCCAGAACGGATTATGTAGGTTAGTAGCAAAATGTTTGACCAATTTTTATCTAACAACCAAACGTCTTTCTAATACCCAATAGCTGACACACACAGATTCTTCCAATCTGCATGTTAGTTTTCGTCGTTACTGTCACTGCTCACCACATACTCAGAAAACTCAAAGGATTCCTTTTCACCTGAGTCGATCCACTTTGTATCAATACCTTGAGCGAAGAAAAGAGCTGTTCCACCACCAGTGCGTTGGCTACGCGGACGATCAATCAGTTTGTAGCCACAATGAGCAATCGAAGCTCGTTGCTGCTTGGTCATTTACAGAAAGCCAAGTCTGAGTAACTGCAATAAGATCCGGACGATTATCACAAATGAAATCAATGAAAAGTTCAGTTTTGCTCTGAATCGATCTAGTGTTCATAGAGCACAAAAACATGGGTTTTTTTGAGTTAGCTGATAATGTTGGAACATTGTTAATATAAGTTAAATTGCCTTTGTTTACACGTCCATAGTATGTAAATTTCCGTTTCGCTAAATCAAAGTTAGTCCTTCTGCCCTCAAACATCACGGGTATTCAACTCGAATCTTTTTTTGTAACACCACCATGCACACGGCGAGTCTTGAGGACCCCGAGGTCTTTCAAATACAGGAAAGGGTTTCTTGGCACAGGAAGTCTTGATCGAAGGTCCAGTAGTTGTTGTCTTGAATAATTGACGGTTTTGGCGGGAAAATTTAAATCTGAACGCAAACCACAAACTGCAGGAATCTAGTAACTTTGAGACATCGAACTGCCCAGACTGGTAGGTTTAGAGAGATCAGTACATGGGCCAGGTTGTATCTTGACATCCATGGCAATTGTAATATCCTTATGCGAAAATGGAAGGAATAGGCATATCCACCATGCTTTTGCCAGACGCTGATCGGGGAACTTGGAGCGAAAAGTCTGTAAAGTTTCTTTTCTTAATGATTGGATTAAAACCAGATTGCTTTCCGATAAAATATCTGCATAGCAGTGATGAATCGTGGTGATCTCTTGATAAGATAAGAAAGTTAAACGCTAAAACTACGGCAAAAACGATGGAGCTAAAAAACACGGCAGCCATGTTAGGCGCATACATTATATATTATGACATTATTGGTAAGATTAAGTCAAAAGGATATCGAGTTTCTTAACCTCCTTGGTTCAGTTGATCGAAAGACGGTCAGTTCAAACCAAGGGTTAAATTTTTAACCCGCAATTGGGTCTACCTTCTTAAAAACTGATTTAGGCGGTAATCTTGGGTTTACGAGTTTCTGTTCCCTTGGAGTGTACTTCAACAATATTTAAAAAGACCGGGTGCGTTTTTAGATAAAGAAATCTTAGTTAAAAATTTCGACAGACAATCAGTTTAGTTTAATCCACTTTCCAGCAAACGAACCCTGAACGCCAGTGTTTGCGCTAATTTGTTGCTCATTGAGTCATCAATGAAACATAACTTTCAAGGGTGTATTCAGTCTGTTTATAGTCCCAGTGTCTAACCTTTTTGTTGTTCAACCTTGCTTTTACAATCCTTTCAAAAAGTCTATGTGGACTGCCATTGAACTTAAGAGAAAGTATTTCATATTTAAGTGGTGTGAACTATTTTCTTTTACACGAAATTATCATCCGAAAACTCCTGTTTCGCTATCATTGCACTAATGCAGTTGTACATTAGGTTTCAGCAACACACAAATCTTTTTTACCTAAACAGAATTTTTTTATAGTGTGACTTACAACGCCACGATTCTTCTGCCCAATATCTTTTAAGACAATGTATGAAATCGGGAAAAATCGGTCTAATTCGAAAGTCTTCAACAGATTTTTATAAATTGGTCTAATTGGTTAAGTTTTTGTATTGAGCTCTGATTGCATGTACAATAATAGCAAAAATAAAACACAAGTTTTTTCTGGTTATTAAAACGTTGTGGTTGTTTATGTGGTATTCGAATAACTCAAATTTTCCAAGGTTTGTGACTTCTTCGATTTCAATGTGTACGACAACTAATCTAAGCGTTGCCAACTCTGCACACTTCAGAAATATTACATCATTTGCCGGCCCGTATTTGGGACACTCAATAAGCGTATAATGAACTGGCGTCTGGATACGATGCAGCCACAAGGCAGCATACCAGTACAGGAACCTAAAACTTTAAATCAAAATCTTAGTTTTTAACTTTTAGCCCATACCTTTTAGTTTTTAGCCCCAACACTTTTTAGTATTTTGTATTTTAATCCTGTACATTTTAGTGTTTAAACCCAACACCTTTTAACATTCTATACTCCAATTTAAACAGCGCCGAATGAACACTCTGCATTTTAAAAACTACTATTGTCTAAGTAACAAAACATATTTACACTACACTACACAACATAAGTGCTGAATAATCGGAATTTTTAACACAATCTTTCTGGTGAAGGAACTGAAGGAAAAATTTCGGAAACTTTAAGTTAAAGATTGCAAAAAAACATCTTAAACCTTCCTAACTAAATTTTCCCGTGTTTTGCTAAAACCAATTGCATGCATGGTAAGTCTTCATTTATTATGCATAAGATCAGTCGTTGAATATTCATGACAGTATTACACTTGTAAAGGCATGAGCGAGATCCAAAACGGTCTACGAGGACATTTGTAAGAAGATAGCCCGTGTAAGGAAGGGTTATTCCTACTTCCGTCCACCAAAAACAGTTACATGCAAACTGTTCATACAAGTAATGAACGACCTGAATCACAAATAAGATACACAATTGTATGCCTGCTTAGAATTTGAACCAGAATTGAAGGAAGACCTGAGTTTTTAACTTTCCGAGGGATGAAACAGAACGATTCAAGAATTTTTACCTAATTTTAATTCGCTTAAAACATCAACTTTCTATATATTTTATAAGACTTGATCAATAATTTTTATTGCATTTAAAGTCACAATACACAGGTTTGAAATCACACAAGTACGTACAAAGACGTTTTATTTCACTATACTGAAGAGAACCAAACCTGTTTTGGTTGGGTTCACTTCTCTGTGAGTGCTCATCTGGTCCGGCGATGACGTCACGGCAGGGGTAACCTGTCCCGAACAACCCTCTTGTTCTTTTCTCAAGAAATCGTCCTCAGCTTCATGAGAACCAATTGGCGATACCGGCGTATCACACTGCTCTACACCCGAACTCGTTGTCTCTTCTTTAACAACTACAACGGAAGGCGAAATTCGGAAGTCTTGAGTAGTTAGTTAGTTGGCGTTAATTAGTAAATGCTTCATACGTTCTAAAATACCACTTGGTTTTAAACCTCGTAATTTATAATTATGGTTTACTGAGCTACACTTGTCAAAAATTATATCTGCAGAGAAGGCGTTGAAACTTGACAAGAGCTTCAGTTAACTTTATATTCGGCTTGTTTCGCTTTAGTCTGACGCAGAAAACACAGTGCACTTGTAAATAATTTAGCGTCGCGTAATAAACACGATGTGCGGCTGGTTAGGCATTTTAAGGGAGGGGGAAAGTCACTTTTAATCTAGCCAAAACGCAATGTATTTTGGTAGGAAACTTAAATCGACCGCGATTTACAATTTGGTTCAGTGGCAAGTTTAAGTCAAAAGGATATCGATTTTTTAATCTCCTTGGCTCAGTTGTTGGAAAGACTGTTAGCTCTAACGAAGGGTTAAATTTTTAGCCCGCGATTAGGTCTACCTTCTTAAAATTGATTTAGGGGGTAATTTCTGGTTTACGAGTTTCTGTTCCCCTGCAGTGTACTTCAACCATAGTTTAAAAAGACCGGGTGCATTCACAGGCGCCAACGGCTGCAAACTGTGAAATGTGAAAAGATTACTGTACTTGCATTACTGTACTGGCTGGGCACTGAAATATTAACAAATGTATGGGAGACATATAAAATTCAGTGCTTTTAAAATGTTAACTTTCAGTTCAACAGAGCTATTTCAAGAAATAAGGTGTTAAATTAACCTTACTTGACGTGTTGGTTGTGCTTTTAGTGCGATTTCTTGTGTAGTTTGCTCTCTAGGGGAAGTTTCACTCCCTTGTATTCCTAATTAGTGAAAGGCGGGCAGCTCCCACACCAATGGCGACTATGTCCGATCAGTCGAGTAACTTTAACTCGCTATAAATCATTAACTTTATGAAATCCATTTTACCATACAACGAAATGCCGACAGTGTACCTTTCACTTACCACTTTTTCAGATATCACAGGATGCTTTGTCTTCATTTGCAAAGCAATCATTTTCAAGCTTTGCCAAACCTGCAGCGAGATGTCACTGCTCCTGGAGCAAACTTGACAAAATACCTACTCACCGTACCTCCACCGTGACAAAACCAAAACAGATGTCCACCTTCACTCCCTCTCCCCACGCGCGGTTCATTTGGCGCCCTAAACACCGTGCTCCTAATTGGCTACTTACCACAATGCTGACGATCACGGTTTTAAAATTTGTTACAATTTGTTTGCACGTGGTTTTAAAACCTGTGAGCATTTTTATCACACAAGGTTTGTTCAATTTTGGAATGCATTTGGCACCAAATAAACCGCGCGTGGGGAGAGGGAGTTAAGGTGGACACCTGTTTTGGTTTTGTCACGGTGAAGGCACGGTGAGTAGGTATTTTTTTAAGTTTGCTCCAGGAGCAGTGACATCTCGCTGCAGGTTTGGCAATGCTTGAAAATAATGGCTTTCCAAAATGAAGACGAAGCATCCTGTGATACCTGAAAAGGTGGTAAGTGAAAGTGACATTATCTGCAATTCGTTGTAGGGTAAAATGGAATTCATAAAATTAATGGTTCGAGATTAAAAGCGAGCTAAAGTTACTCGACTGACTTGACATAGTTGCCAATGGTGTGAGAGCTGCTCGCTTTGCACTAATTATAAATACAGGGGAATAAAATTTCGCCTAGAGAGCAAACTACGCAAGGAATCGCACCTAAAGCACAACCAACACGTCAAGTAAGGTTAAGTCAACACTTTATTTCTTGAAATAGCTCTGTCGAACTGAAAGATAGTAATTTAAAAGCAACTGTATTTATTTCCCATACAGTGTGTGTTCACAGTCCCAGTGTCTCACCGTTATGTTGTTTAACCTTGTTATTACAATGCTTTCAAAAAGTCTATGTGGACTGCCATTGAACTTGAACTTATGAGAAAATGTTTCATATCTAAATGGTGTGAACTATTTTCTTTTAAAAGAACCGATCATTCGAAAACTCCTGTTTCGATTTCATTGCACTAATGCAGTTGTACAATAGGTTTCAGCAACACACAAGTCATTTTAGCTGATCAGGAACTACATATAGTGTGATTTACAACGCCACGATTCTTTAGCCAAATATCTTTTAAGAGAATGTATGAAATCGGAAAAAAACTGGCCTGATTCCAAAGTCTTCAACAGATTTTTATAAATTGGTCTTGGTCTAGTTTTTGTATTGAGCTCTGATTGCATGTACAACTACAGCAAAAGAGTTTCAGAGTTTCAGACTTCTGACTTAATGAGTGTTCACTTTTCTTTTAAATTTGGACCGGAAGTGTGAAACTCTTGATCCGTGTATATAAAACACAAGTTTTTTCTGGTTATTAAAACATTATTGTTTATGTGGTATTCGAATAACTCAATTTTTCGCGTGTTTTGCTAAAACCAATTGTATGCATGGACAGTGTTTATTTAACATGCTTAAGATCAGTCATTAAATATCCATGTAACGTATAACACGACATTATTACATTTGCAAAGACCTGGAGGAAATCCAAAACGGTCTATGAGGATATTCTTCCTGATAACTTGTAAGAAGATAGCCTGTGTAAGGCAGGGCTTATTCCTACCTCCTTTCACCAAAAACTTTTCGGCAAATTGATCGCAGTGGTAATAAGCAACCGAAACCACAAATTAGATGCCTATTTTTTCGCCTGGATTTCAAACAAGAATCGTAGGAAAACCTGAGTGTTTAACCCTTCATGAAAAAAAAAATAAAACAAAACGGATCAAGAATTTTTTATTTCTATTGACTCCCCTCATAAGACATTAAATATCTACATTTATTCAAAACCTATGCTCAAAAGTCGTTACGTTTCAAGTCTGAAATCAAACGAGTACAAAGACGTTTTTCTCACTAAACGAAAGAGAACCATACCTGTTTTGGTCGGTTTCTCTTCTCTGTCAGTTCTCATCTGGTCCACTAACGACGTCATGGCACCGGTAACTTGTCTCGAACAACGCTCTGGCTCTGTACTCAAGAATTCGTCCTCAGTTTCACGAGAACCACTTTGCGATACCAACGCATGAGACTGCTCTGCACCCAAACTCGCTGTCTCTTCTTTATTAGCTACAACGGAGAGCAAAGTTTAAGAAGTGTTAATTGGGTAGTTTCTGTAGTTTGCATTAGTAAATGCTTTATACGTCGTGAGATCTCTTACCCAAAAAGAATGAAAAAGGCCAGTTTACAATTGTTTTCTGGGGTTAAAGTTGTTTTATTGGGTGTTACTGCTGGAGCGTCAATATTCTAGGGATACTTGTTAAACATGAAACATCAAGCAAGAAAAGCTTCATGGCTACTGCAATATTTTTACTGATTTCTTCTTGACAGGGTTGGCGTCCAAGTTTTAAACTCTCAAAAAAGCTGTCGTACACCAAATAGCTAGATATAAAATTTGGAAACGTTTCCAATGTCAAGAATTTATAAAATATTCTCGCTGCAATGTAGATATGTAATCTTGATAAACTGTGACATAAAGAACACAAACTACTACAGTTCACACCGAGAGTTGGGATTCGAGCTCGGTTGCCTGGGAACAAAATAAACCAATCTTAAAACATCAAAATGATCGAGTTGCAAGGGTGCAAATTACCATATAGTTTTGCTAAACCAAAGTATTATTCCTGACGTGTAGTATAAGTGATACTCTGCCAATTAGAACAAACTGAATAAACTTATTCATGCACAAGCATAAAACTACAGTTACAAGATATCTGAGAATTGCTATTTTATTTGGGTAAAAAAATAGTGACTTGTTAACATGCTTACCATTTAATTCTCTGGGATGTAAATCGAAGTTGCTCTGCTAGGAACTTGTTGTGTAAATGGAGTCAACAAGAAATAATTATCGTGCTTCAGGGTTCAAGCAAAAAATGCAAAAACTTCTTTTAATCGTTCTGACAAACTTTTAAGCTATTTAATTGTCTTGTTAGCGAATGTCTGTGGCAAGGGACATTGAAATCTTAATCACTGAGACCAAAACATACGATTAAGGGGGAGAGAAAACACAAATACATCGGAAACATACACACCTAAAGGATTCTTTTCAAAAGCAATTGCTAGTCCCTTGCTCTCGTATGTGATCCCCTGGTCACCAAGGCGATAAAGAAGGGTGAGGTACAATACCGGGTCATTAACTGCTGTAACAAGTTTCAGTTCTTGAGATGATGCAACGTTGGTTACCTTGCAGTGGAATGTGTTCTGAAGGCGCTGCGTGACTTCATCCATTTCCTTTGCACATGTTCCATAAATGAACATTTTTTCTGGATTTTTATGCAGAACCATTTGAACAGAAGGCTTTGAAGTGAGGTAGGAATGAACTTCTCGGTTTTCGCCTGAAACAACTTCAGCTTTGAGTGTGCCAATGGTAATTTGTTTTCCGCAATTATTTAGATCAACATGGCAGCAAAACTCACTCTGCGATTTTTGTGTGTTCACGATATGGAAACTTTGGGCAAAAATTTTTTGGCCTTTATCGTAGGTAATTTGATACTGTGTAGATAGAGCTTCCGTGTCCCTCCTGACGGCGAAACGGGCAATACGGGAAGGATCAAACTTTGCGAATTCAATTAAGAAAAATGCCAAATTTCCAAGGTCACGAACCACGTGTTTTCCTCTCTCTCTTCTGTCCAGGATGGCAAATAGGTGACTTCCTTTAGCCATTATTCTCATTCTTGTTTTTAACGCTTCCCCATCCCCCATGAATACTTCAGCTGCCCTTACAAGTTCTTGTAAGTTACGCCAGAGTCTCCATTCCTCAAGTTGCTCTTTTCGTGCGCCAGTTGTTGCGTAAACTAAATTTTCGTTCTTCAAACAAAGCCGAGCTAAAATTTCGCAAATACTTCCGATGAGAGGAGCACAATCTCTGTTCTCAATAGCAAGCTTAATATTGCTGGCAACGCTTTGAATTTCTGTATCATCAGGAAAAAATCCCCACATTCCACTGAGCTGCGGAACCTCAACAACTCGTGCGAAGATCTCTTTAGCAATCTGAATAAGGGTTGGAACAAGTCTTGAGATGGTCTGATAGGCTGTATGAATTGACACTGTAAAGCATTCTTCCAGCATTTCACACACTTCTCTTGTGATGTAGCCATTTTGGAAGAGGTGGACCAAGCACTGCACAGGATCAAGAGATTTCATTGCGCCGGGACTTGTCATTGTTTGAATGCTGCAATCTCGAATAAAAGATGACGTCAGGTTCTTCGCTGTTTCATTTATGTGTTCTTCTTTTTCACTACCCTCATCAATGAAGTTGTCGGCGCTTTCTTTGTATTCTCTCAGATTAACAACATGCATTTGTCCTCTTTTGTTGACACGTTGTTCTGTTATGTAAATAAAAAATGAGAGATTACAATTTTCAAGCACGAAGTAATTCCATGAATAGCCGTTGTTTTGATTTTATATTAACTAGAAATTAAACCACTCGTGAAATCCATTCGGAAATACGCCTAGCCTGGTTGTTGTTTTTACATCAATAAAAGGACAACAGAAAACCTCAATTACTCTTGGTTAAGCATATAACTATGGGTGAGTTTTCTAGTTTTGAATTATTAACACATTTTGAAAAAAATTGAAGTGTTACTAAAGTGTTCAATCTGGCAGTCAATTTATATGGTTCACGCTAGAGTAACGGACTACAATTACGCAGAGAAGGGTTGGTGATTAACTTCAATGTATATTTGTATTTCATGCTGTACTATCGTTTAAACTAAGAATGAACTGTTACAAATGAAATGTCGAAATGATTTACGACTGGTCAAATCGACGCTGTTCAGGAGCAACTTGAGCTCGTGCGATGTCTCATCAGGATTAGAGGAAGCTCTGAGTTTTAGGAGTTCTTCAAGCTGCTCTCTGTCATCTCGCCACTTGTCGTTGACTAGCCTCAGAATCTGATTGTCTGAAAGACGAAGCTTCCGAGCAAGGGGCAACAGGTTGGATATGCTATCAAGGTTGCATTTTCTCGTGATGTACCTGCACCAGTCTGAAAGTAAAGGGAAGTGTACCAAAATATATGAAGAAAAAAACAAAGTGCTGCTATCAATAAAACAAAATAATACTATCTGCCATCAAAATGTATACTGCCACTAAATAAGTTTCAAACGGATGTTGAGAAACACAGTTCGGCCTTGATAACACGAGAGCCGTGAAATTAGAACCGAGTGCTTTTTAAGCAACCTAAATTAACAAGTTGCTCGATTTACGACTTAACTTTTCTTAACGTTAACCTTTAACACGAATTTTTAAAAAAGCGAAAGGGAATACCTTTTTAAATTACCACAAGAATCTTTCACATATTTTCCAAGTCTACCAGATTGTGCTTTGCCTAACCCTTCGGTATTGTCAAAATTGAAGTTTTAAGTACAGTATTTGTTCTAAAACTTTCTGCATTGGTCTTCAGCTACCTTTGTAGTTAAATCTTGAAAAAACAAAGCGTCATTTTACTATGAAGTGTTTTTTATGAAAGGGTCTACAACTGCTTCCTGGTGTCATCCGAGCGGAACAAATGCAATTATCTGCTGCTCTCGAAGACTTCGATATGATTACGCAAACCAATGCCTTACGGAAGGAAAATAGGTCGCTACAAGCAGAAGTACATGTAAATGAATTAAGAACTCGTGTTTCAAAACTATAGGAAGGCATCCTGAAATACCAAGAAAAAAATCAGCATCTGGAGAGTTAAATTGTAACTGGTGACGAAGCGAAAACCCTTCAAATGGTCAGCGACCAGTGCGATACCATGGTATCATTGCGGGTTTAGACTTTCCAAGATCTCGCTGAGATAAACCCTAAACTCGCTAAGATCTCCATACAATGAAAAGAGATTTCAACATACGTAGATCACGCCGAAGAATACTCTTATCAGCACAATTTAAAAAGATAGTTGGCATGCCGAGTCTCGCAAGGAAAGAATCTGCAGAAGAGACAGTTAAAGTTTATTTGGAGCTCTTCACGACCATCGGTGCTGACGATGTCACAAGTCAAAGACATCGATATTGCCCATCCAGTGTCTCCGCGCAGACCCTCAATGAAGCCCAATGCAATCGTCTAGAATTATAAGGGGAATGGCAAAGAGTAAGATTTTGGCCAAGAAGAAATTTGTGTTTGCGTGTGACTCCTGACGAAATCGGGTTAGACCCAAACAAGTCGGTAAAAAACATGAAGATCTTCGAACATCTATCCCTACGGCAGCAAACCCTGTACTATTAGGCAAAGCAATTCAAGATCGCAAACGAGTGGAGGTATTGTTAGGTGAAAAACGGCGTGGTTCTTTTAGAAGAATTTGATGATTCTCGAGCATAATTTCCGTACTGGGGCGTACTATAGTCGTGCATGCACAGTTTTGTAGAAACAATGCGTTGGCACCTTTGAATCAGTGAATTGTAAAACGACGTTGAACATATTTGAATTGTTGTTCAAGTTTTAAATTGCTATTTACGTTACGATATTTGATTTTTACAGATGTACGAAGACTAAGGAAGAAACAATTTAAATTGATTGCGTACAATACTGATTAGTTTTTGATTTGGGTCAGGGTTATTTTCCGAAAGAAAGAAAGAATGTAAAGAATCGAACAATAAAAAAAAGGGGTTACATTGTTTGTTGTGTTTCTTTGCTCTATTGCCATTTTTCAAGACTCTACTGTTGTCGCTCTCGGAAGGGTCGTATGAAAGTTAGCTAAAGGAAAATAAATGTTCAAAATTCGTATAAAAAATCGGTTTCGTATTACCTTTTATTTGTCTTCGATACGGTGTATGTTATCATTAATTCCAAGGCCGGTGTTTAAATTTTTTTTAATTTAAGTCGTTATAATTATCGTTAGCTGGACATATTTCGGCCATGTGCTCAATAAATTTTAAAAAGCAATCGCAGTTTTTATAATTTTTTCGCCACAGCCATTGTTACTGAATAATTGTTGTAGTGTTCTTTCGATCGTCCTGTACCGGGTAATTTTTGTTTCACTGCCCACCATGTGCTCTCATTTTCTGTGTAGAGCTCCTGTGTCTGGGTCTACGAAATTGAGGGATTGATTTTAAACCATTTGATAAGATAGCCCTCGTTTTGTAGGCAGTCATAACGGCCCCATCATAAGCCTTCCTCATGTCGCTCATAAAGCGCGTCCAAGGCAATATGTACTCCTTGGCTGACTAGTCCAGTCATCATACTGGATCAATCCAGAAGTAATTGCAGCAAAATGATTTTTTGCAGATTAAACATACACACGGACACTTAAACATGATATAAGAAATGTATCAAAATCTACCTTTGGGAAGTTACTGAAAATCGTGGTTTTAAAACACCGGGTTTCAATCTTGCATGAAACGAGGCTTGAAACAAGCTTTTGACGTTTAAACCTACTTATAACAAAAACGTTTCAGAGAAATTATCCTTTCACATAACTGAAACTCTCAACAAGCAATACGTTCAATTCCAGTCAAACTTTTTCTTGCAATTTTGCCAAAAATATGTTTGAAAAATTCAAGATGGCTGCAAAAACGGCGGCCAAGATGGCGGACAAATGGTGGAATGGCTGTTTCCGTAGCAATACTTCTTAATTAATACTTGAATGTTATTAAGAAAAGAAAATTAGCTAACCTCATGCTGCCCAAATGCCAAATCTCGATCTTTCATGTGCAGCTATTTGGAAAATCAGGGTGGTACGATTGACCCCTCCCCCATTATAGAGCAAATTGCATGCTTAGCCGTCAAAGGTTTAATCTGTGTCATCTCTAACAGGTTTCGTTTGTGCGCTTTTCGCCAATTATTCACAAAAAGGTAATCAACATGATAATTTTTACAGCTTGGTATTCACTAGATTAATTTTTTGACAGGAAAAGAATGTTGTCTATGGTAACGTTTGTATCTCTTCAAAAGACAGATCCAGAATACTGTATTTTTACTCTCTTGCATCCCCCATTGTCTTAGTCGTAAATTACGACGATACCCCCCCCCCTGATACACTCTCGTCATATGTTTGCAGTATATTTTGCAGATTGGCTTACTGCTATACGTTGGAAATATCCATAGGCCATTGGAAGTGTGCGAAGTTGGCGCAATTGGTTAGTCTGGCTACCGAGCAGAAGGTCCCGGGTTCAATCCCTGGCCTGGTCGGGGAATGAACTTTGAGCAACCTTCCTTCGCCACACTGCCCGTGAACAGGGACGTTAAGCCGTTAGTCTAGTCGATCTCCCGACGTCTTATCGGGCAATTTTTTTATAAAAGGACCAACGGATTTGTCGATAAGAGTAGGCTACACTGTTGTAGATTGTTGACGGAGGGCTCAACTTAATCAAAGTCTCAGGCAAAAAAGCATTGTAACCCGCCTAAAGCGGTCTTGCTAAGGTTCCAACGATCGATCCATAAACTTTTTGTAAACGGGTTGCTGAAAAGCCCCGCGGGAGAACCAGAAAATGAATGTATAGATGTATAGATGCAGCTAAGCAGCGCAAGGACTTTGGGCAACATATGTAGTCTAAATTTATAACATCTGCCAGATCAGGCTTCTGCGGCTAGGACTTCTTCAAAGATGATTCAAATCTAGCTAATCCATAATCCGGAGATGCAGAACATCGTCAATCGCGTCCGTATCGATGCTTCTGTACAAGCAAAAATTCCTGGATAAATTGGTTCAAGAGTTGCTTGATATATGGCAGATCAGTCAACAGATTTGTGTTGAGCTTCACCTAACAAGTCATCGTGTAAAATCGATGGAGATAAAGTTCGGATGCTTATGTAGCCATTCTTTTAGCTTCTTTGCATTGTTACACATGTACAAAATGGAAACATGCCGTCTTTCAGTATGCCTCTGTGCTCACCAGCTAGCTGTGTTTGAATTGTTTTTTCTATCAGATGCCATAAGTTTGTGTGATATGTCGCCTAATGATCTCGTAGGTCCAACGGGTGACCTGTTAGACGGTTTCTCGCAGCTTAACCACATACAATGGCCAACAGATCATTGCTAAAATATTGGAGAAAGCAAATCTGCCAATGTTACTGTCAATATGAGACGCGGGAGTGGAGTTGTCATTTATGGTAAAAACAGTATTTCCCGGCTGCAACGGGCATGATTCGCCAGCGGTGTGTAGGAATTTAAGTTACAGTATTCTGGTTCTATGGCATTTGCAGAAACACAAAGGTCGCCGTTAGGTCATTTTCACTAAACAATCTGCCCAAGGTGCCCAAGGTTCCCAATGTTCGCTATTTTAGCCGCCGTTTTGGCCGCCATCTTAGCCGCCATCTTGGATTTTTAAAAATTAGTTGTTTTAGCAAAATTGCAGGATATTTTGACTAGAATTTAAAGTACGGCTTGTTAAATAATTCAGTTACGTGTGTGTGGATGATTTTTCAGTAATATTTTTTCAAAAACAGTTCTATACGTTAGAACGTTTGTTCTAAGCCTCGTTTCCATGCAGGTACAAAACCCGGTGCTTTAAAACCACGATTTTCAGTACAGTAACTTCCCGAAGGTAGATTTTGATACATTTTTTATATGATGTTCAAGTTGCCTTTGGGAAGTGAAATCCGTAAAAAAACGTTTAATTGCAATTAGTTCTAGGCTGACTCATTTTTTTCGTTAAAATGCCTGTACTAGACGTGAAGGAGCGTCTTCCTGTTTCGCTCCACCACCTGAACGAGGAACATTTCCCCGTCCCGCGGCTTATAGCACTAAATACCATCATACTTTCATGCAGTATTTTGTTCAATTAATAACTTGAATTTTTCCATTGTAGAACTAACATCTTAATTAACTGGATCAAGAAGAAACGACATTCTCAATTTGTTCTTGAGCTTTCAACAGCTAGCTTACTAGCCTAGTTGGTAGGGTATAACTTTAGTATGCTATGTAGTGTCACTTCGATGCAAGTTCAAGTCTCGGGGAAACCAAAATAAATTTCATAAAAAAAAGAAAAAAAAAGAGAGAGAGACGGACACAGAGTGTTCGGAAACATGAGACTGGGTGAGAGTGGGAGAGTAGGAGGGGGAGTGAAAGAAAGTAAGACCAAGAGGAAGCGAAGAGAACCATTTTTTGGTTGAAAACTACGCATTCAACAAGTAGAATTTTTGTTATTAAATTCTACAACACCCACAGGACTAGCCGATGTTTTTCTAAACAAAGGAGTTGTATGAATAATTAATGAGCATGTATGCATAACTAAGTACGCCCCAGTACGGAAATTATGCCCTTTGCTAAGCAAATTAGTTATTATCGCTATTATGAGGCGTGGATGGAGCATGAAACTACAGTAATGAAGCGCATTTGCATCGGAAATTTCAAACGATTCTAAGCGAGTTTCAAGCCAAGAAAAACCAACCTTCAGCACGAATTAGGGAACTAAAAACAAGAAATTCATTAGAGATAAATCATTCTCCTTTTGTTCGCTTGGCAAAATCGTTTGAATGGTGTCATGTATGCACGAGTAAACTGCTCGTCCAGGCGAACTTTTCTTACGTTAATACTCATTGCAACCTTTTACTAATGAAACCGAGGCCATTGATAGCTACTCAAGTAAAACTGCTACGCAAAAAAATCTTAGCTAAGCTTAAACTTAGCTGAGCAAAATTAAAGCTCCAGTGTAAATACACCCATTGTTAAATATTTTCGTACTATATGTACTTTTAACCCTCGAAAGAAGTCGTGAAACCCCTCAGGGGCGGTTTACATGAATCCGGGTTAGCTGCCGACTCGGGTCAGCTCACCAGCGAGGGTCAAACGCCTGTAATTGTTTACATGAACCCGTTGTCTGACCCGGCGGGTTCATGTAAGCAGTTACGGTCGTTTTACTGGAGAAGTGTTGACCCGCGCTGGTGACCAATGACCGATGCATTGGCTGGCAGCTCGGGTTCGTACATCAACCCGAGTTATAAAAAAAACTACGTTCACATGGACCCGGGTTGCCTGTTATCTGAAGGCTATTCACCTGACCCGGGATGGCTGCCATGCGAGGCAGACTTATTAAATGTTGGCTTGCTTCTGGTTTTTATTTTAGTTATTTTAAGTCTTAATGAGTTAGAATAACTAAAATATTGTTGGCTTGCTTTTGGTTTTTATTTGAATGCTTCATTTGTTCTAACAAGAAGTAGTCCAAGTTTTGAAAACTTTATGTTGAATTTTGAGAAAATAAAGAATCATTAGGATTGACCTGGGTCGGTCGAACCCGTGTTTACATGATCTTATGTATGAATTCTCACACCTTTTCAACCCGCCGAGGCGGGTCAACCCGGTTCTCCAAACGGGTTACCCAGCAAGACGGGTTGACCCGTGTCACATGTAAGCAGTTACAGGCGTATGACTGGGGAAGGGTTGACCCGGGCTGGCAACCTCACCCGGGTTGGCAGCCAACCCGGGTTCATGTAAAGATGGCCCTCAGAGGTAAATCTTTCGTTGGGCCCATTGGCTTGATGTGGGTTGAAACACACTGTCCCTGCCCCCCAACACCGTCCTTCCTTATACATTCGAGTGTTCAAGAAAGTTTTTGCCTCTAAATCTTAAAGTTAACGGAATTACATTTTTGTTCGATTTGAGGTAGCTATGAGTGTTCTGACTTACCATGAGCTTTGAATATCACTTTAATCATCTCGTCCCCTTCCACCTCCACACTTCCACTGGCAAAGTCACTACATTCCACACTCTGCAAAGTAAATCTGACATAGTCACCATCTGACCACCACGCAGATGAATTTACGGAAATCTCTCTCGAGCCGTCTTCTTGTGGACCAAGCATGCATTCCTCATCGGGTATTAAGCGAACGTTCAGTTCCTGTCCACTGTACACATTTGAACCTTCTCTCTCACAGACTCTTTCACACCCTTGCTCAGTAAAACGTGTTAGAACGGTCCCCTCCTGTTGAGAATAGCTGGACTCTCGGTAAATATCGGAGCTCATAAAAACCACACGCAGGTCACAGTACGAGTCATGGGGATAGTCTCGTTTAATGAAGATTGCCATGTGGTATTTAAAAGTTGTCAAGTTCAAGCGCGATAACAGAGCCTTTGCGTTTATGACCACTGACTTGTAGAGTACAAGATACCAGGAGAAGTGGTGGACTTTAATTGAAATGCTTTCACATTCCTTGGTCTTTCCATCTGGACTACACTGGTTGGTCACATCTTCCCACATTACCTTGGTGACTCCATTCTCATCTTCAACGTGCGAGCCACATACCACTGTAATTTCCTCGTCATCTCTTACCTGTCGGATCAACTTTACTTCAAGAAGTGAAGGGCGTGAAAACTGCAAACCAGAGGGACCGAGTTTGATCACAGGTGATGCAATGACAACACATGGAAACAAGCCGACATCATTAAAAGCTTCATAAAATTTAGCAGGGTCTTCAAGGGTTATAGATACATCCTGACTGACACTCAAACTGCCAAAAGGAATGACCAAAGAACAATCGCCCAACTCGATAAAGCCGCCTTTGCTATCGATTGTGCTCGTCTTTTCCAGTTCTGCAAAAGATTAGAAAAACTCTACACTATCGTCTAAAACTGTTCTATTAAGAGAGCTTATTGTTTCAAAATGATCATGACTGAATAAACGGAGTTGAAAACGGAAATGTATTACACTATCTTGAAAAGGTTTTTCGAATTATTGCTGAGCTTTAATTTGCTGTTTAAAATTCGATTACACACAGAAATTATTACACATTGCCAACTTCTTTCTTAGCAAAAGTGAACGAACTGCATCATAGTCGATAATCAGTGATAAGTAATAAAGGAATGAGCAAAAATGAATACTTAAGAGGCCGTCCGCCTAAGAACCGACCAACTCGAATCGGCGTTCGATATGAATTTCGCTCATTTTTTGTGGGTAAATCAGACATCTATTGGGAACAAACAAAACTGACTTCTTTTGTTTCAAAACGAAAAATTATAAAAAAAAATTGATGATTAAAGCGAATGACCTCGAAATCGTCAAAATCAGCTGTTTACCGACCGTTTTGTCGGCTAAGTTCAAAC
>JAOBRG010046451.1:0-22046 GCA_027574985.1 Umimayanthus nakama | reverse complement strand
GTTGTAAGTTGCTGCAATCCGTTGCGAAAAGTAGAGCTGAGTTCTACTTCGTGCAACGCTTCGCGCAACAAAAAATTTTCGAGACAACCCATGTTACACTGTGCAATCCTCCAGCAACTTGTCTCGCAATGCCATTGTGAGACAAGTTGCTGAGAAAATTGCACAGTGTAACAGGGCCTTAACACAAAAAGTAGTCGATGAACCTTCCTTTTTTAAAATTGCGTCAAAATCGTTTGCACATCAAAGAACATTTTTAAGAAAGTTTTAAAAAAAACTTGCATAGAGGTGTTGGTGCCACCTTAACAATATAGACTGTAGTAGTTAAGTGAACATTTGAAACAGCCGTTGCCATTTCAGTCCACGCGAATAGTCGCAGAAACGTGAAACGTTCGCCAAAATAGACCAACTAGTTTAATACACGTATTTTCGGATCAAACATGTCATGTTCGTGACACGTCAATTGAGTAGCTTCAAAATGAGAGAGCTTGCGATAGGCGGGGGGGGGGGGGAGCAGCCAAAAATCACATACTGCGGACCAACAGCAACTTCTCCAACATCTGACCAAATATGCGATCAAGGAGTAAGTTTAATCATGCAAGGTCATTCAAATGCATGATAGTCTTCCAGATGACTATAGGTACGAGCTCGGCTAGCGTCACTGTCAGAATTACATGTAAGACAGCACAACCAGCAATGTCGATGAATGGATTGTTGACTATAAAAACCTCAACTATGTCCGCCTCAAGATAAAGACAAAGAAAAAGCCAACTTGACGTGTTATAAGTGAAATACTCAGCTACCACTTGTTGCCACAGATTGCAGGGAAACCGGCGTTCCAGCCTGTAGGTTTCTTCAAAGATTTACTTTCTGTGCGAGATAGATTAACGATCGAGTTAACAACTGAGTTGAGTTAGAGTTGAGCTTTTCCCTTTTTCTTCGTGAAAAAGTATCGGTTTTCAACGTTTAACCAATAAGCCAGCACTGCCATTTTATTAGAGTTATATTGAATTTAAGGGTAACTCAACCTTAACTCAAACACAACTCAAACGCTAACCCGACCGCCATTTTTTCAACCAACTGACCAGATGTCACTCCAGTCTGATTCGGAAACACGTAACTGATTAGACTTGCTATAAGTCGTGCTCAGTAGTGAATGTGCGAAGGACTTTGAGAAAGTCTAGTAACTGATCTAATTTTGTGAACTCGCGCGCTTCCTGTCACTGCTCGTGTGGACTGAAATGGTAACGACAGTTTTGAATGGCAACGACTGTTTCAAAAATGGCAACAACCGTTTATGAAAGGGAAAATTGCATCGCTTTAACCAAAAGTTCTCTTACTATTTAATTTTCTCCGCAACAAGCAACTTCCCCAGTGCCATACTCTTCAGCTTTTCAATAACCTCTGGGTTCTTTGACTTCGGAATTCCATTCAGGGCTACGGTGAAAGCCTGGAAGGGTTAACAAAACCAAAATTAATTTAAATAAAGACCATGCAAACAACATGGCCCTATTGAATTTCGTTTATAGGGCTAGGATGAACGCCTGGAAGGGTTAACAAAACCAAATTGTATCAAATAAAGACCATGCACACAACATAGTCCTACTGGATCACTACACCGCATGTGGTTTGAAACATCACTATTTTAAGATTTGATAAGTGAAAACGGTCACTCTCATTGCACTTTACCTTTATTTCGAAGTCAAAAAGTACTCATAGTTGAGTAGAATGGTAAAAACGAAGAATATGGAGTGAATTGTAAAAGATTTTCTGCCCCTATTGGTTGAAAGTTTAGTTTGGAGAACAATTTACCCATAATTTGTAAGTGATAAACTCAAACTAAACGTTACAAGGTGTCTGTACTTTTGTTTCACACTAATTGCTTAAAACTTAGAATTTTAAGTGGGAAAGAGTTTTGACGGCCAAGATGACATCTTTCAGTTTTTTTCGAAGTTCACAAAAAGAAAGTCTTGGTAAAGTGCTTGCGGTCTGGTTTCCTCGTAAAATGGACTTCACTTTCAAACAAGTTTCAAAATCAACCAATTAGACTCGTGGCAAGTACGCTGAAAAAGTGGGTCTGATCAACAAAAGTTGATATGGTTTGTTTCTCACCTGCGGAATATTAAAGGTGTTTATCCGACGTTTCGAGCGTTAACCCTTCGTTCAAGCAGACTGTCTGCATGCTCTGATCAAGGGCTAACGCTCGAGACGTCAGCAGTAAACACCGTATCCAAGAGGCAAAAAACATACCTTAACGACTTTTGTTGATCAAACCCTTTATTCAGTAAGAAAATAGCCAATCACGCGCGGCAATTTTGAGACGTAAACACCATGTTGTGTTTGCGCCTCTTTCTCAACAAGCAAAATTTTAATTGAATCGCCAAAGTTATGAGCTCTCCACATCTTGGTGACCACTTATTAATACATCACTTTAGTACACATGATGACAATGAACGTCCCCTTTGCAATGGAAATTGTTGGCAGCCGCAGCTACCCAGCTTGTTCACAGTATCAAAAAAGTAACACAAAACATTTAAAACAAATCACAAACCTGAAACGGTAGCTCGAGAAATCTAGTTGGAATAACCCTGAGGTCTGACTCTAACACTTTTGCAGTCTCCCGGTAGTCTACGAACTCGACCTTGGCTTGACCTTCATTTAGTGACAGCACTTTCACTCTGTACCACATGCCCTCGGAGTGGATGTCCTTAGAGAACAGGCCATACAAGTATCCAACTGCAACCTCTGGCGGAATTTCTAGAAAACGCAGTTTGAAGTATTAAGCCGGATAGTATAGCAGCAATAGTTCAAGCAACAAGGTTTGCTATATCAGAGGGGCGATGCTAGACGAACACACTTTTTACAGCGCTAACGCTCACTAGAAATTGTATTGCTTAAAAAAATACATGAAGACTGAAGACAAAAAAACATACCTTGAGAATCAGCAAAATAGCACAGCATGCTTTTTTCCAGTAACGCTAATTTATCCTGTTGGTTATAAATAAAGACAAAACGTCTTACATCACATTTCCCTAAAACTTTAAAATAATTAGATAAAGTACCACTGGAGATCTTTTAAGTTCTTTTCTTAATGACACAAATAAAGCGTCACTATACATCATTATCTTAAATTTGTTATAATACAATTTTGAAAAGTTTTTGTAAAGGTAATGACGACGGCTCGAGTTACAGATCACATATAAATATAATGAACGAACTCGGTGACGTTATTTACAGCATTCTGATTGATTTGCTAAGAGGTGGACAATACGTAGGGGAAACAACGATCGGCGTAAACTCCCGTTCTCGGGTAGTGAAAGAAGAGGAAATTTGCGAATGCTTGGTTTTCTTCGATCTCAGTGAATAGTTGCTTTAAAACTCTCACTTTCTTGCTTTGCATATCCATTTCAGAGAATAGTCGTCAGTTGTCTTCAAAAACAAGAGTAAGCTGAAGAACTCCCTTCTTAGTTGTCGTTCTTGCTGATGAAGTCTATAGCATTGTAAAACTAAAATAAAACAAACGTTAGCTCTCTCGAGGAGCTTTGCAGATCAAGAAACATGCAACAACGTAATAAAGAAAGTTTTAACTAAAAGATATCAAATAAATAATGGTAGCCCTTTTAACTATATCGTTTACTTTGTAGTTTTAGCTTAGGTCTAGAGATTTAGAGCCACTAATTATAGTGGAATTGGTCTAGTAAAGTTTTTGTTACTACTATAACAATTTTTTTACTGTTATTACAATTATTATTATTGTTATTGATATTACTATTATTATTGTTATTATTATTATTTTTATTATTGCTATTATTATAATAATTATTATTATTACTATTACTATTACGTTTACTTTTATAATATCAAAGCTGGTTAAGACAATACGCAATACCAAGTCTTAGCAAACAACGTACGTTGATAACCTACAACATTGTGTGTTCCTTCCTGTAAATGTGCAAATAATGATCGTACAACTTTTAACTTCTTCTTGACTACTACGACAATCCTCAAAATTTTACACACGGTAAAAACAGTCGTTCCGTATCTCTTGAAGAACGAAAGGTTCCCCCCCCCCTTTAACAAACTAACGATTTAACTAGTACTTGAGCAGTTGCTCTCAAGCTCTCGACATATGGAAAAGTTTAGTGTTACAGTGCATTTTATTTCTAAGCACTGAATTGTAAACTATAACAGACACTGGCGAAAAAGTGTTATACTTACCGAATAGTTGTCTGAACATACGTGCACAAAGAGCTTGTCAGTACTCAGAATGTTGAATACGAAGACATCGACAAACTCATCAGCTGGCATTTCAGCGTAGCCTAGTTAAGAAAAAGGAAAAAGAATCACAAGTCATCCTGGAAAATGTTTTCCTTAAACAAGCAGTAGCCGTAACCTGGTTGTTGTTGAAATGAGCAAACCGACTAAATTGGGGATGATTTCGTTGTCACAACCTAATGAAATTTTAGATGGCACACAAAATGAGAGGGGATTAGCTGTTTCACACACTGCAAGACATTTCCTGTTAAAAGGAACACAAAAGCAAGCCTACACAACTTTAATGTTGTTAGAATGTTTTAGCTTTAAGTCCTGTGACAGAAATTGTAGTTTGTTAACTACAACTCGTTAATGCCCTTTTGCACTGTTTTAGTTTTAAACTGATTGCAAGTGGAAAAATCACTTGAAGTTTAAAAACAATTATTTGATAGTAAAGCAGCAAAATGGCTAAAACAAAAACAACGGAGGTGTTAAACATACTGTATGTAACAATATGAATTTACCAATTTCTTTCTTTTCCTCCTGGCTCTTACTGCTCAAGAACCTCGGCCTAAACCTTGATACCGGTTTCTTCTGGTCTGCTTCAGGTGGACTACAACAAGAAACGTTAATTACGAGACTGTTTATCACAACTACACTTCACCAACACTTTTGTCTTGCATACTTGTTCTCTTGATAAGAAAACTCCTACTTCACCACTCAATCATTGTCCTTTTATGTTACCAAAACTTTAGTCACAACAGTTTCTACCAGCTCTCCTTCTGCTCAAAATGCCTTATTCTATAACAACAACGCTCTCCACATTTGTATAAGCATATAAATCTCGTTTATTTACTGTTAACTTTCTTTATCTCTAAGCTTATATTATCTTGTTTCTTACCGTTAATATTCTTTCGGCACAAAATATTTTGAGCGTGATTTTATCTCACAGAAAGTAAGTCACATTGCTACCTGATTATCTTTTCTGAAACAGACCTACAACTATGAAATTCTAGTATTCTTTTCACCTCATGTAAGTTCCAGCTGGTGCTGATCTGTTCTGGAGGTCGTGGGTTTGACATGGCGTTTTAACTATGACAATGTTACCTAAATACCACTTGAGGTGCTTCCCAATTTTTTCGCTTTCTTGCCTTTCTTTTCTAAAAAAAGCTTTATTCTAAACAATTTAGACAGAGTCAAGCCAGTTTCTGATAAAAATTTAACTTACGTTACACTTATCATCCTTTTTACTGCGACCAAAACTATGTTTTCATGGTAACTTGACAGATTCCCAAATACACCCTACTTAAAACATGACTGCGTTCACACAAACATTAGTGTATGAACTTCCCTTTTTGTATTACAACTGTCTGCACGTCAACGGACATATTAAAAGAAGTTTTTTTATAAAACCATTAGTCAACCGGATTTTAACGCCACCTTAACATTTCAAAAAACTGGTTGACACTAAAACCTGTTTTTTTAAAATTTCTTTGATAGTGCTCCACTATGTACAAGCAATCTTAATGCCACGTAAAAGGAATTTCGTTGTTTTTTAAATCAAAATATAGTCGAATTCCTTAATAAGTTTGTTCTTTGGGACAGTACAAATCGCCATGGAAACCAAAATGTCAGTAGAAGTACAAGTGTTGATAAGCTGCAAGGATGTTGTAACCTTAGCTATCAGAAAGTAGCACTCATTTTTCATTGCAAATGAGTACACTTTTCATTTAAAAAACGGTTCAGAACAACCTTTTTTAAGTTATTATCTTGTCTTGTTTAGCAGTGAATCACTTCCAAAAATTATTATTATTATTATTATCATTATTGTTATTATTATTATTTGTATTATTATTATTATTATTATTTCTATTATTATTATTATTATTATTATTATTATTACTTCCAGAAAATAAAACAATAGCCTTGATTTTAATACAAAGAGGAAAATATCATTACCATTAACACTGCAAACCTATGATTATGGATATCAAAATAAGTTACAACCAGAAAGCAGGCTTACCTTGCAGGTGGCTGGGAAGAAATTGATGAGGAAGAGGACGAATGAACAGACTGCAGACCATTTTTCGTAGACGCGAGACCTGCATTCACCAGCACAGAGCCGACATCTTGGCCGCTAGCATCGGTCAGTTGGACTAGCAACGTGTCATCTGAAGGAACGGAACTATTTCTTAGCAGTGGAATTCATCAACAGTATGTTATGTCATCAAGAGAAGGTATGGCATCTTTCACTACTGGTGTGGTTGTCTTGCTACTACAGCGGCCTTTTTTTATGATGTACTAGTAATGGATTTCATTTTCGGGTAGCCCACCCAACAAAAAGGAAAGCTTAAAAAGTCCTGAACCATTCACAACACTTCCAAGCTGTAAACGGTACTTTTAACGCCGACGCTAGTATAAGTATTATTAAATAAATCCGAGTCACCAAAAAGTACGATTACCTTGTTTATGAAGCGGAATCCACCGAGATTCGAAGGAAGAATTGCCTTACTGACTAAGAGTTAAATTCTCCTATAGTGTTACCATCAGGGTCACTTTCAAAACACCCGTACCATCACTGACTTATTTTACATTTTATTACGATTTTATCTTGTTGCAAATATGAAAAATGTCTTTGAACCAAGTTTGGGTGCAAGTAAAGCAGATTATCCATGTACGTCATAATTTGTCATCCAAGTTAAAACGAAACAAGAAAATGCTATTGCCAAGCTCGATTTTGTTGAGTGACACAAGGTTGCTAGTGTATGAGGTCTAACTTCAGCATGAAGCAGGTACAGGGATTTCTTTCTGGCGATTGTTTGCGCTGCAAGCTCATGCAAGTCCAACAGAACAAAAAGGAAAACATTTCACCCTTGCACCGCCTATGTTGCTGTTTACGCTAGCGTCATCCAATTTCCCAGGTGTGATAATCCTGCACTGCACATGCATCACTCGTGAAAACCAAACTTAAAGTCCAAAGTTAAAGAAACAAATGCAGTCATAAAACTCTTCTGCAGATTCATCGAAAATACCACCTTTTGTTCCTTCAGGCCATTACTCCTTAAGGGTTGAATAGTACCAACATATATCAGTGCTACACAGGTCAAGTAAGAACTGTTAGTAGCTACCTACAACAACATGAAAACAAACCTTTTGAACACGTATCAATCACAGTCATGGTCAGCTCCCCACCAGTGAGTTCCCGGAACTTTTCCGTCGACTCATCTTTCCACTCACCCTTCACCATAAAAGTAAAGAGATCACAAACCAGTTAAAAAGTCAATTTTTCAGTTTCAATACTATAACAACTTTTGTCTGGTACTAAAACACTGGACCATCGAGCCCTATCAAGGTTCTGATGAGCAACCAAACTCAAGATTAAAATACCTTTAGATTTTTGACGTTGTTTTCATCGATGAAATCCAATTCACATTACCAACGTGTGTATGCTATTACTGTCATTATTGTTTCCAGTTAAGTATCTCAATAGAATACAAAAACACATAGACTAAAGAACTGGCGTGTCAGTTTACTGCACTTTGCATGCTCCCATTAAACACAATGTATAAAACTCCTATAAACATAAAGGTTGCACCATTTTTTTATAGCACACTATTTTGCACTTTCCTTCAACCTGTGATTAACATGAACAAGGTAGGTGCTTTGGTTCATAAAAAGTACACGAGGTATTTGGCGATGCTGTGTCTGCAAAAGTGTACTTTAGCTCAAAACATACCGTAATCATAGACTCCACCCCATCCAGCGAGCATTTCACAGACATCATGGGTGTATCAGCGTGCTGTCTGTTGAGTCTCCTAAGCCTTCCTCTAGGCACATACTCCTTGTTTCCAAAGTCAATATACACAACCTCTGCAGTCTGCGTCTCGGCGGTTTCTATGCAGTCGATGATCCTGGCTCGATACCAGCTGTCGTCATCCGTGAATTGTGCACAGCACAACAGACCAACTCTTATGTTTTCTACCATCCCATCAGTTGGCTCGGAATTCTGTAAATTTCGCATTAACACTTTCAGCAGTAAGCCACAAATAACAACCACCCAACTCAATCTCTACACTCGTAGAAAAACATTTTGACGTTGAATGCCATACCTGAAAATACTCGTTTAGTCTCTGTTGTAGCTCGTCAACTTGAGTAGCATTGTCTTTGAGATGCACAAAGAACTTCCCAACATTGTCAATGTGTGATATGTACACACCAACAGTTGAACTGAAAGAAACAACACGTTACAGCCAAAAATAGATCTACACTGTAGGTACAGATCCACTGGTTTATAAATATTACAACTCATTACTGAAACAAAACTTTTCGTGAGATGTGTTCATTCAATCATTTACTTAATTTTGGTCTTGGAAAAGTTCTCATGTATACTGTTACAGAAAACGCACACATATGTATATACCAAAGTACAGCCAGCTGTAAAAGAGTGGGTGTAGCTACGGGGCCCTAGTAAGGCAATTTAAAGAGCATGTGTTTTATGTTGTGATAGGATCGTCACTCTACACAGGGGAAATCATGTGCTCTGTTCATTTTGTACACAGTGACTACAGCTACTGCAGTAGAAACTAGCGTCAAAGTATTGTAAGGCAAAAAAGGACCAGTTCAAAACTAGAGTGTTTTGTTGCAATCTTTTGCCTTGTTTTGTACAAGTCCTTTCTGGTCAACGCCTTTAAAATAAATACATTCACTGTGGTGTGCTTACATGTATGTATTGAACAATTTTAAAGGAAACATCGGCTGAAAATGACTTTGGCCCTTATATTACACCTTGACGTTTCCATATTATGGTTTGGGGGTTTAAAGGCTATAATTTTGTCCACAGCGCCAATGCCAGGCCATTTATTTTGCAATTTTTGCCTTTCGATTTTCCCAGGCCATCGCAATTGCTTAGAAAAGTGGCTGATGAAAGGAAGTTCAGTGTCGAACCTTTCAGCTTCGAGCCTGAATATCCCAGTGATAATCACTGGGAATCAAGCTCAGATGAGATAAAGTCGGGTGAGGATACGTCCAACAGATTATCAACTACTAATTGGTGCCAGTGTGCAATATGCTCGACTTCTACATTGAAGAAAGAGATCGAGTGTGTCTGCTGCAGACAGATCGAAAATGTTGCTGTTCTCAGTGGTAATTTCGAGCATCTGAATTGCATCACAGATCACTTTGATTTTGAAGCTGTTTGTCTTAACGAAACAGTTTTAAGGACAGCGCTTATTCGCCTGTAGCATTCTTTGCAAGGAAAGTGCGATTTTATGAACTTGCACAGAGTGTTTGCGAACGAGTAAGTACTAAGTTTATTAAATTATTAACTATTATTTCTAAAACTCCCGGAATGAACAGTCAGAGTGAACATACTTATTTGACTGTTTACCTTATTTTTTTCTTGTTCTTTGCAGCACTAAAAGATGGCTTGCATACACTCAGTTCACGTACTGGATGCATAACAAGTTAGGAAAACGTGTTAGACGTGTGATACCAGCTTGTGTTGTCCACCGTGTCCGTGCCCAATTCCCCTCACCAGATGGCACGTACAAAGGTTTCAGGGTTTCTCACATGAAAATCATCCTGTTCGCTCAATATCAAAAAACGGCTCTTTTTGGAGCCACCAGTAATGCAAAAAAAAAAAAGACTTTTTGTGCTTCAGTTCAGTAGTCAGTAGACAAGAATTTTTATTTTTATGAACAGGCCTTTACAAAAAATCGTATTACAATTATATTCGTGGTTCTGTATTACAAGTCGACCCAGCATTTCTGTAGTGTGGCCAGCCAAGAGTCCTAACACAAACGTCTCACATGATACAAGTACTGTCTAAAATGCTTTCTGTTGTCTTTTCAAATTCTATATTGTTAGACAAGATGTTGAAATGAATGGTAAAAAGACATATCGATCACTTATAATTTGAACTAAGCAGGTCATATCATTAACTTCACCAACTTTTCTTGAAAAAAATAATACTGATCATTTTTAATAAAATGCGATGTTCCTTTAAATAAAGTTACTTCATGACTGACTGTAACATCATTGCAAGATTTTGTATTCTTGGGTTTGCATATTTTTCCAAAGTAATATTTTCACTTTGAAACAAAATCTAAGCTACTGGTTTTAATATTAGAGTCATACAATAAACAGATTGGTAAATGCAAAGGTGTCCACTACAGGATTTCTTTAGAGAACGTTTTTCAATTGTGCATCAGTTACTAATACATACAACTTCGCATTCATTTTGGTTCGACGAAATCTACACATGTCAACCTACTGAAATACATGTAGCTGTATACCAACTAGGTTAAAAAGACAAAATACTACTGCTTATTTTAAATTATTCTTGTGCTTAAACCTTGATCGGAGAAGCCGATCATGGATTATGCTATCTCTGGAAGGGGGAGTTAAGGGGGCTATTATGTGGCGGAAAGTGCAAGGGACCACAGTTAATGGTCTATACCTACTCCTTGCGTTCAACATAACATCACTAACCATGTCTTTAAGGTAGTCAAAACATTTTTTCAAGCACTGGTTCAGCATCAAAACGTTTGGTAACTTTGCTCCATGCAATTTTTGTACCCAGGTTCACCCTCTCCTGGTCCTGACTGAACTATAGCCGGAAGTTTGTATATACAAACAAGTATTCAAAAACTCGCAAACTATTACATAATTATTGGAAAGGTTTTCACCAGTTTGTTTTCTGTGTTTATTAATTCTAAACAATGGTACAATTAATTGGAAACACTGTGAATACAGATACAAAGAATACGAGTTTCATTGCTGGTTCATTACCTGAAAGTATTAATTAACTTGAAACCCAGTAGAGTTAAATATTGGAATGTCCAACCAACCCCTCACCTCTCCTTCTGTCAGTAACTTTTCCCGAATCCCATTAAACAGTTTATTGAGCATGATTAACAAAGTGTTCTTCCATTTACCTTAGCCAGTTTGGGCTAGGACATACAAAATGGTAAAAAAGTTAAAATTGCTTCGGGCTATAACAACAAACCAAGAAAATGCCAGAAACAACTGTTTGGGGCTATTTTATTACTACATGTAGTACAACAGTGAAAACATAAACATGAGGAAACATACCTGTTTCCTCCCAATGTTGCTATTATGGTCAAGAGCAGCAGGCTTTATTCCTTTCTCCATGGCTTTGTGAGAGTAGTGTGTATGTTTTTGGAAGATATTTCAGATACAGTAAATGGTAGGACTCGAGGCAGTGGTATGAACACAAATATTTAAGTGGGGGACAGTGTTAAGTAGCCTGGTAGAGTGAACTACCTTGAAGAGCTCATTGCGGGGTGGCGATCCTGGTGTCACCCATTTCCTGCGCCGTGTTTAGTCCTTTCTAGGTCCCAATGATCGCATTTCTTGTAATGCTTTTTATCGGGAAAAGAGTGCCGGTTTGCAATGTGTTCGGTTACTGACAACCACTTCTCCTTCAGCACTTCCGCATTAGCATTGCATGTTTCCACGCTCCAACAAAAGTTATATGAAATTGAAGGAATCCACTCGCCAAGCTTTTCACAACCCTTCTTCTTTGATGCTTGTGCAAGATGTTTTGTGTTGTTCTTGCATGTGTGCCATGGGTCAATGTGGTATATTTTGTCTTCTCTTTCTTTTCTTATATCTTTCTTTATTTGTGGGTGTGAATCAGTCGAGACCCCTGGAACATTAATTCTTTTGCTTTCAATTTTCTCTAGGGTATCAACAAAGTCCCTTTTCTCCATGGCATTGGAATTTATGACCTGACAAACTGACACAACTGTGAAGTCTACAATATTTTCACTCTCAACATCCATCATGGTGTAAGTGCAATACTTTGCCGAGTGGCCTTGGGAGTCACAACGGCCATCCCCTGCAAGTGTGACTGGTGTAGCCCTCTCTTTTAGTTCGGCAGTTACTCTTTTCTGTTTATTATTCCAATGGTTATCTATTACAGGGAAGACGTGTTTCTTCTCGAAATGTATAAAAGGTGTCTTCCTTGATCGATATCAGACCAATTACACCTGCAAGTTGATCAAATTTTGCTTCGCAGAATATTGGGAACCCTCATTTTGTACTCAGAGGTGTCATTTGTATTTATTGGAGAGCCACATTGGAGAAAGACCTTGATAAGCTGCTTCAGATTATCTTCATACACTAAAAGAAGTCTTGAACAAGTTGCTGAATTTTTATTATCACTTTGAGCAGTGGACTGAGAATCCAGTAACGAGGGCCAGTATTCATTGTCATTTTCCCCTTTCGCCACTTGAAATGAACTCAATTCAGGCTGTGCAGCCGTTGCAACTTTCTTTCTTTGAAGAAGGAAATGTTAGATGTTTTGAATCACAGACACTGTCTACTGCAGGTGCATTTTCTTGAGAAAACTGTACAGGACATCCTATCCGGGTGAAATAGGAGTGCCCATGTAGTAATTGCTCACTTACATCTAGTGGAAACTGCTTTGACACGTTTGCCTCCAATTCTCGCTGCTAAGGGAGATTGTTCATCTGACTTGACTTTGGAGTGGTGTTTCTCGGACAGCTCTGGCTCACACAATTCAGCTGGGTTTATTTCCAAAGGGTATTCATGGAGAAGTTGATCAATTGTCTACAGTAAAAACATAAAAGTTTAAAAATTTTAACTCTTTAAATATCCAGAGTTTAAGCTTTCCAGAAAGCTCTGACAGAACATAAAATAATATATACAAAGCAAAGCAATCCCATCAAACCAATCAATACGTTTGCTAGTATATATCTGATCAGATCTAAATCTAAAAAGCAAAAAGGGTTTGATAAGGAAGGAGCTCCGATAGTTTGGGTTTGTAACGAAACTTATTTATTTAGTTTGTTAGTAGAGAATACTCAGTTTCTGGCAAATCGTACGACTGTCAAGCGCTGTGATTTATTTATTTATAAATATACTCACAGTCAGGCAAAGCGAAAAAAAAAACTTCCATGTGTTTCCTCGACAAACGTAAACTTTATACTGTGAAGAAAACCCACCCCAAGGAAGGTAAATTTCGTGACATGATTTCTGTTTTTAAAGCCGCGAAACTGCATTTGCTTCGACCGTGCATCGTTCTCTAAATGCTTGGTTTAAGGGTATTTGTAGAACGGCGCATATACCGCGTTCATACCTGACTTAAAAATGTTACTACTGTAACCTGTTCATAGGTTACAGTAGCAACATAAGAATTTTAATGCCTTTTACGATAAATTAAAACCTTTATGCGGGTTATAAGTTAGTTTAAGCACCTAAACTGTTTAATTTTTTTTAAAATCACGATTAATTGAAACGTGTTTAATGGGTAGTGTGAATGTGGCTATAGTCAATGCAAATGCAGTTTGGAGGCTCTAAAAACAGAAATCATGTCTCGAAATTTACCTTGGTGGGTGGAGGGAGGGGGGGGGAGGGCGTATCTCTCACAGTATCCCTTCCAAATATTTAAAGCTGTAATGAAACTTTTAAATCATAAACTCAGGGTAAAGCATTCAATTGCAACCTACCTCGGCATGTTTTCTCTTTTCTGTTCTCAAAACACTTGTGACACGCGGTTTCGGTTCTGCCTTGTGTTTAAAAATAGTTGGTACCGCATCCGGTCCTAACTGCCTCCGTGCCTTGCTTCTACAACCTCCAAGTTTCCTCTTAACTTGGAAAGTGTTGTCAAAACAGTGTTCCTCAAAGTGGATCGAGCAAATGCACACATCCGAAGGCAACTCCTATTCGCGATGACCAAGTGCAATCAACCAACGATGTCGAATGTCTTCCCGTTTGAGGCCTGGCAGTCGGTGTAAGCTTACACCTTTTTTGACACACCCGATATGTTTAAACAATCAGCCGCAGCACACTGTGGCACGTTTCATAACAAAGTTAAAGCTAAGAGTAAGACACCTACACCAAAGAAAACAACAACAAACTGTCAAACGTTGACAAGTGTGGGGTCTGGGCACGGCACTGTACGATTACGCAAAACAAATGGCCTGGCATTGGCGCTGTTGACAAATTTACAGCTTTTAAACCCCCAAACCATAATATGGAAACGTTAAGGTTTAATTTGAGGGCCAAAGTTATTTTCAGCTGAGGTTCCCTTTCAAAAGATATTTTCAATGCTAACAAATCTTTGCATACCCTGTCTCTGGAACAGGAAGTATCTTCAGTTCAAACGATTCGAAGGCACTGCTGGCTTCATCACTTCGTTCTGAAGGAAATAACACAATCGCAATGATTTGAATTATTCGAAACATTTTGTTTTGTTTGAATTACCTAAATTCCTGTCATAATAAGTGTTTTAATTAAAAGATTGGGAACATAATAAGGCTAAATTAATTTCTTTATACACATCATTTCTATAATAATCTACACATCAAATAATATATTCAAATATCTTGTTATAACTATCATAAATGCAACTAATACCATAAACCTCTATTTAACCAACATTTAAGATCACAGGCATTTAGCATCGTTTTCTGTGTCGTATCGTCTCACTATCACTAGTTTTTCAAGAAATTGCTCCGGTTAAATCAAGCTCATCATTGTAACCTTCGTCAACAAACCCATGGCCACATTGTACTGTGTTACCACGCTGTACCACACTACCCGTCAAGACAGGTACGTTTACTGGGTCACAGCAGCTAACAACTCGCGAAACTAAGGTATGTAAGAGTTTTTAAGTCTCAACTTGGAAAATTTAGGACTTACTTTTTCTCCAATCTTTTGTTGAAAAGTTACAATACGGGCCAGTTTATGTAACTCATAACCTCTATTCTATCATGCAACATTAGATTGGGCATTAAACAAGGAAAGTAACAAGCCCCTTCTTCACGTGACGCATGACGTGGGCCGACCAATGAACCAAAAACTTGTAGCTACCACTTGCTTGCTTCATCTCTTTCTATTCAAATGCCTCGAGAAATGGTAAAATAATCTGACCAAAAATTTAAGATCTTTTAAGACCTCAAGGATAAACTTTGACAAGTTTAAAATATGTTCAAGACTTTAAATACAAAATCAAAAACAAAACATTTTGAAGACATTTTAAAGACTTTTAAGACTCCGCGGGGACCCGGTTAACCCGTTGGTTGTAGGTTCATAACTGCTAAAGGCTTGCCAGTGCAAAACTAAATTTCTTCATTTTGATAAGTACTACGTGTAATTGTCAAAAAACCGAATGATACTCCTGCAGATTCGATGTTACTTAGGAACTGTCACATTGATCAACCTTTACCAGTACTGCACAAGGACTATGCTTTCCTTTTTTCTTAGATGGTTTTTTTTTCATCACGAATTTAAAATTGGCAGATTTTTGCAATACCGCACCTCTACATCAATCTTAGCAGCATGTATGATTGTAAAAGGTGAACGCTTGACTAAATCGAAAACAAATAAAAGATGGTCCCAATAAGTATCTATAACTCCGAGAATCTCAGATGATCTTGATAGCTCAGGTGGTGAATTGTGGTTCAAGCCGGGATAAACTAATAATACCAATGGAGCTTGTCTAAACTGGTTCCAATTCTTTCTGGACTCAAAAATAATTCTGCAAACTTCCAGCGCTTGTTCGAACTGCACAAGAGTCTTTCGGATTTTTTTCATACTCATTTATTCTGCCATCAAAACATTCTTTCAAAAGAAATATTTGCAGGACGTTTGTGACAAAAACAAAACTTTCACACCACCTTTCAGCTGTTACATGTATATGGTGTTTTCATGTTTAGACGATCTCTTACTACAACATTATACTTTATTCTATATATATTGTACTTTATGTGGTATAACAAATAAACTGAAACTATTATTACTAACATCTATACTGACTCCCATTTTGAAGTTTTAACCAGCTGGATATCAATCACTAAAACAGAGTGTTGGCTTTTAGACACATCAATTGATATGGTCTTGTTCAATTTATCTAACTGGTCTTAAGATGGGGAACTCCTGTACCTCACTTTCCTACATGCTATATATTTAACACTAAACAGCTTTGGTGTTCTACTCTTATATCTTTCTTACCATTTCAATTGTTCTCTTGTTTGCGTAATCAAAAATCTCCAATCATATCAAATACTTCTAAAACTAGCATGGACCTCAAGAACATTGCTACAATCACTGCAATTACCGCTTGTGCAAAAACTTTTAAGTGGTTATTGACAAAGGTCTGAGTTCTCCCAAAGTTATTCCTCTTCTCAATCTTTGTAGCCCTTTGGGATACTTAATCTTTTCATAAAAAGTCAATTTTAACTCGTTTTTGCGTTAGACTACTTAACTAACGACATAGCAAGGTACTTTAGTATTTCTATTCCTTGTTTTACGTAATATCATTTCTTCCCGATGGTGAACTTCAGATCTACTGCGCCTCACATTCGTACCTAAGTTGCCTTCGACATATTCCATGTTTAACGGCCTTGACTTTCTGCTATGCTGAGAGTTTTCTCTTACTACTTCAACTATTCTCTTGTCTGCAGAAGAAAAACAAGTTTAACAAATGTTTTCAATCACAATTAAACAAGAACACTAAATGAATACAATATATTTTTACGCTAGGTTTTTTTATTTGCCAAAGATATCTTTGAGAATGAGTTTAGTGCAACTGGCACCACACTTTCTCTCTTGCATTATCTTTTTAGTGTAAAGCATCATAAATTGTAATTATGTGCTCTCCACGACCCATGCATTGAGCTAAACCACAAAAACTGGTTTGAACAGTTTAGCTCTAAAAAACAGTGACGAAATGATACGCCATTACTCCTAGGCAAGCAGTATCCTATCTCATAATAGGCCCGTCGAGTCATTGGCCCTGATGTGTTTGTTGCAACTGTTATTAATGAGCTTACCAACGTAGGTTTCAAACAACAAATACAATGTGTCATCACTCTAGCACCATTAAGTATTTCCTGCCTGACAACTCTAACCAGAAGTTCCACTGTTATCAAGTGTCATCACTGTCACTATCAATATCCTTTCTGTTTTTACAACCATTTTAAGCTTATACTCTCGCACCTCATTTTCTCAATAATCCTCACGTCATTCACAATAACTGTCATCTGATTCTCTAAATCCTGCCACTGGCAGTGGCAGCAGAAGCGCAGACAGAAGTAGCATTCTGTTCAAGTGTAGCTCAACCGAGACTGAAGCACAAACTGAAGCCAGACAGAAGCACCGTTTCACCACGATCAGCCAAAAGGAATGGGACCAGAAGCTAAAAGGTTGAGCCAAGCATAGCGAGGTTTTGAAGGTGAGCACAACAATTAACAGGATGAAAATCGTTTTGGTCTACACTACGGTGTAATACTCTACTGTCTCTTTTGCAACCACCGTATATGAAAGCAGGGCTAAAACTAAACATTTGCAGTCAGATTAGAACCGATTGTTTTCTCCTGTTTCCTTGCTTAAAGTTAATTTCAGCAGCTTATTTTAAAACTGTTATAAAAATTGTGTTTGTTGTGTCAACTCTTACGACCTTCTTTAGTGTCGTGGACTCTTATCACCTGAGCTATCTGTTGCACGATCCACATTTAGCTGCCTGGAAGACCTACTCTGCTTGGATCTCTTTCCTAATACTTTAATTATTCTCCTGCCTGGAAAAAAATAACAAAGCTCATCAAAATAATATTAGCTCTTAAACCAACATGGGCTTCAAAAACAAACTTGGAATGCACATGTTTTTTTTCATAAGTGCTATTATGACTATTGTTGCTATCCTCCTCACCTGAATTTTTTGTCTACATATTCCAGTCTTTTTCTTACTAATTCAATTGTTCTCTTGTCTGCAGGAACAAACGAGTATCCTCAATCTTATTTTAAAGATTGTTTACCTTAAAGCCTGTTGAGAAACTAAAATCTACGGTGTTGTACTAAGAGTCGATCCACAAGCAAAATCAGATCACTTGTTCTGCGCTAACTAACTTTCTACCGATGTTTACTACCATGATATAATTCGTAAAATGTGGACAATGCAAAAACTTATCACGTGCAACAATTAGGTATGGCTACCTGTGCTCAGTTACTACTAATTGAAGTTCATTTCTGTTTGAACCTGATCAAGACTAATGTTAAAAGTAACAGTACCTTTAACTTTCTCTTCGACAGCTTCCGGTTTACTCTGCATACCAAAGAAAGAGAACGTTACCAGTAGTACGGTCAGTCCAGCTCGAAAAAAATCTCAACCTTGATCTAATTGCAACAGCATTTCTTTTTTTGGCATTTAGTTCCATGAATATTCAGAAACACTGTATTAAAAATGCAGAAGGATTTTGGCAGGGGAAAAAGATTTGTTTGATATTCACTGACCACTACAAACGTCCGCAAATCCAAAATGGCCGCAATAAAAATAAAAACAAACATAGCAACGACAACTACAGAAACACAAAACAAGAACCTTCATAAAAAGCATGGTATATGCACCAGTAAATGAAAACAATTGAACATTTTTTGCACCTCACAAAAAGGAATTAAAGTTCACAAATGTCTTGTGGAGAAGCAAGGAAAATTTACGACTGGTCTCCATATAGTCGTCAGGTCATTTGCACTCGCACTTCTGCCATTCTTCCATGAACAAGGCTGCATTTGTTACCGCTCTGGAGACCGCAATTTCGCAAACAGAGCTTTTCGAACTGCACACTGGGAGCTGAGATGCATTGTGGGCCTGTTTTGGGTTGTATCGGGTCATTTTAGGTCGCCACAGATAGTTTCTTTATAGACTTTTCTGCCATTTCTGGTGGTCTATGGGTCATTTATGGTCGTCTAATTCAGTATACTGGAGATGAGCTAGATATCCCGATATGACAGTCATTCGCAGTTGTTTGTAGTCATCTCGGTTTAGTCTCCATGTAGTCTTCTCAGTCGTCCAGGGTAATCTAATCCTTCAGAAACAGCCCGAAACAACCAAAAACGACCTGAAACGACTATATGGAAACCAGCCTTTAGGCGGTTTCTTTTTCAAAATTGCTGTTGCATAACTATTTAAGAATGTCATAATGAAATCAATCAATATATATGTTGTTCAGATGTTGCAGGCATTTATCGGATCATTTACTGCAGCCAGGTGTCATTACATACACACACACATACCTGAACTCTTGGGGGATAAACCAGAAACTTGCCAGGGATAGGCCTACCAATCAATCAAACAAACAAGAAGTGCATGTCATTGTTTACTGAAAATTTGGCGTGATTATTTCATAACATTTTGAATCTTTGTTTTTTTAAAAGAAAATCAGAAATCCTACAACACATTTTGCAAAATTATGAAAGTCTGAGGAAATCTACTGAGAATTGGATATACACCACCTGAGTCACCAGTGCCTATATGTAGTTTCGTATGTCGTTAACGAGTGGGATGTTTCTAGTGATACACACGTGTCTAGCCAGGTCACACGGCAATTTTTCCATGTAGAGGAAATGAAGGAGAGGGGGAAAGACTAAAATTTTGACTTGGTTAAGTTTGCCTCAGTCTGCCAAGCTGTTGTGCATTCAGGACACTTTTTTTCAGAAACGGAGCATCTGGCTTACTTGTGCCACATACACGACGTACAATTACACCAAAGTTACTTTTTTCATAAAGTATTCAGTATTTGTCTTACATTTCAACGAAAGCCACTTGAGGCTGGTTCTTTAAGCTCTCAACTATCCCACCAGGCAACTCCTCATTGAACTTGTTTTTGTACTCGATAGGAAGTCGAGTGGCCCACAGCCCCTTAGGTTTGTCCACCAGGATCTAACCACACCATGTAAAATAGAAGCAAACTTTTCACAAACTACACTAAATCTACATTCAACATTCAGGTTTCCACAAAATCTTTCACCGCTAGTGCAGAAAGCCTGATTTGTTGCTCAAGTCTAAGTCCCTGTCAATCTCAATAAAGTGCTAATATCACAAAAAAGCTAACTACTTTAAGCAGATTTTGTTGCTGAACTGGATCCTAAAATGTGTTTTCCAAAATTATATTTAGATCTTGGCTAATAATAATAATAATAATAATAATAACAATAATAATAATAATAATTATAATAACAACAACAACAACAACAACAACAACAATAATAATAATAATAATAGCCGTTATTTAAACGCGTTAAAAACGGACGGCAGCTGTGCAGCTGATGTGGCCGTGTATACAATTCAATATAATATAATACAATGCAATACAATACAATACCTAAATCTTAAAAGCTACGATACAATACAATACGTAATTCTTAAAAACTACGGGGTGACAATCTTAGAAATTAATCTATTTTGACTGCTTAACTGTGCGTGTCTACTGCTTAACTGTGTTTGTCTAACTATCTAAATACTACTAATATCTTGTCGAACTATTATGTCTAACCGTATCTACTTTCTACATGTCTGACTACTATCTTGTTTAGCTGCTATATCTAATTGTTATGTCTAACAATATTATCTATCTACCTACCAGCGAGTTTGATTGATATCTTATCTGTTATGTTTACTTGTTATGACTAGCAATACCTATCTACCTGCCTCCATGTCTAACTATCAAATACGACTGTCTAACTAAAAGTTTTGTTTTGGCTAGAACTGTATAAAATCTCCAAATAAGAATATCTAATTTAAAATTGTGAATTGGCTAAAAATATATAAACTAAAGCTAAACACTATATTCCACAGGCGAAAAACATACCATATCAACTTTTGTTGATTAAACCCATTTAGTCATAATTAAAGATGATCTTGGCAGCCCTTACATGCATGTTGTTTAGTTCTTCATAGATGGTCTTGTTGCAACTTCCCCAGATATCTATCGAGGTATTGGTTGGTGTAACTTTTGTGTAAAGTGTTTGGATAGGTACAGTTGGTCTTGGTGGTTTTAGCCTGACGTTCGCCAATGCTGGCAAAGTAGCTGCTAAAGGGGTACTCCAGTGGCCAAAACGACCTTTCGGAAATTAGTGTAAAATTGGCTGAGAAAAACGAATTTCTCACTCGTTTTGTTCAAAACTGTTTAGAAACACGCGAAAATGAGCAAAATGTGGTTTTAAAACGTGTCTTCGGAAGCGCTCGGAAACCGCTCGGAAATCGTTCGGATTTGGTACTTGCCATGACAACAGCTAAAGATGACGCGAGCGGAAGTAATTCTGTCTGAGAAATTGTTCGTTTTTCGTTGTTCTACAAACAAAATGGTGCTATTTGGTTCGCTAAAAGCAAAGCAATTTTAAATTTTAGTTTCAAAGATTATTTTGACAGATCCATATGTAACTTCCAGAGACTTGAAGGACAGAAAACCATACTAGTTCAGAGTTCGAGTAAGTTCAATTCGTCTTTGCAGCATGCAGGCACTCGGATTAACTCGGAAATCGCTTCACGGAAACATCACTGAGCAAAGTTTGTTCAATGTATTGGCAAGAACACTAGTCGAAAATTGTAGGACGTTGTTCTTTTAACATTTTCTATTTCAACTATTAACCTTTAAACATCCAGAAGGACTCTAACCTGCTTTGCCGAACATGTAAACCCCATTTCAAATCATTTATTCTCTAGACTTAACATTTGTCGATTTTACACTTGACGATTTTTTGAACATTGAGATATTATTAAAACAAAACCCGAGCCGGTGAATGTTTTAGAAGTCTGCCAAACCAACACAATTAAAACAATACTGTCTAAAGGATTGCATTAGTTTTATTAGAAAAAAATCTCCTTGTACATCATATTAAATATAAAAAGGCGATAGTTGCATGTTTTTAACTTTCAATACACTTCCGCAATAAATTTCGAAACAAGAACGCGTTTATTCTTACTTTCTATAATAAAGTTACAGTTTGCAGTTACAGGCAGAGTTTATAGTAAT
>JAOBRG010046229.1:0-22050 GCA_027574985.1 Umimayanthus nakama | reverse complement strand
GAACTAACTTTTGCGGTTATACTCTAATCTAGATATTTTACTTCATTTATTAAAACCGCTTTATAAGTTTCACGACAGAGACCTTTTAAAATATTGAAAGTAGGACTAATCAACTGACGATTACGACTTTTTGCGATGCCACCAAATTCTTGACAGGAGTTCGCGAAGTGCTGTCAACTAAAGTCTTGTGGCCATCCTTCTGTCAACTACGAGAATCGCTGGAGATCTCGTAGTCAACACGATTGATTGAGCTCAAAAGCTAGCAATGTAAGTCGTACACGCACTCAAATACGTGCCCGTATAGGAAAACCTAAAAGTATAATTAGTATAAAAGTTAAAAAAATGAATTGTAATTACAGCTAAGAGATCTTTGTCTCATCGAAGACGTTTATCGCCTTAAATTTCAAATGTTCTAACATTTCAAGTATACAAGAAAAAGCAGAAACAGAAGAAAAACAAAAAGAAGAACAAGAAAAAGAAGCAGCAAAGCTGAGAAGACGACAAAGAAAAGTAACTAGAGGAAGAAGAAGAAGAAGAAGAAGAAGAAAAAGAGAAACTCCCCTCTCCTCCGATCATTTTGCTAGACTTGCTTGTTAGCAAATATTTTAGTACCAAAACCATCACAATATTGAACTGCACATGGTTTTATTCTTATCACATATTCGGAAAGCGTGACGTAGTGTCATTGCACTTTTATTATCTGAACGATCGAATAGATAGTCCGATAACAAAATAATTATTTTGCTGAATACCTAGCGTTTATTTTACAAGTTTGTGAGAAAGCATCCAAAATCCCCCGCAGCGCTTCAAGATCCCTATGGTTCGGCAACAAAAGCAATTTTTTTTGTATTTCTAGACTTAAAGTTAGGAAATGCTTCTCTGAGAAGACAGAAATTGTCCTCACCGGGATCCTAAGTTTCATAAAACCATCCCAAGGAAAAGAACTAATCTCAAAACTTACTGCTGTCGAGCGAAGCGAGACAGCACTGTACACTGATCTCGCAGTAAGCGAAAAATTTCTCGACCGGATTCGTTCGGGTTCCAGCCTCTCTGGCCCTGCCGGAGAGGCTGTCCATCCAGAACATCAGGGATTTTTTACCACGTGCATGGGCGCGTTCCATCAACACATCAGATTTTCATCACGTGCGTACTTTGGCAGTTGGAGAAGTGCAAGGCCAGACAGAAATGTCCCGAGAAATATGGACCTTCAGCTGGCAAATGACCGGCAAATTACATGCTTTTTACAAGAACCAGTAGCTCTCGGTTGAGGCTGGGCTGTTCTTAATTTTTGGCGATTTGAGCCATTTTTAAATAATTGTTCTTATTTCCTGATATTTCCAAAGTTGGTAATAAAGTTTACAATATAATTAAAAGAATTTTAAAAAAGAGAGAACAGTAGTATTTATGGCTGGCACAGTATTTACTGGATGGCGTTATTACCATTCTCAGTTCAGTACCGACAAATCTGACAAATAACCATTTTACACACTTTAAAAACATTTTGCGCCATATATAAGTTTAAGGGTTTTTTTTAAATTTTGGAGCTACAATATACAACACTGCATGTCACGATCTGAAACAAATGACACTGCAACATTTTCCGCATCAAACGGAATGAACGTGACAACATTATGAAAATTTGAAAATAGTTTCGATCGTTAAACGATTCTTATCACTCTTTTTGTAATGCAAAGCTATTTCGTAGGAACCAGATACAGCTGTTTTACAGATACTCGTTATTTGAATTGTAATTTAAATCTGATCACAAATAATAGTAAAAGTGTAAATAATTTTTGTTGTTATTAATGTTACTGTTAATATTAATAATAGCAATAATAATTACAAAGATAATATTAATAATAACAACAACAACAATGGTATTAAATAATAATAAAAATAATAATGAAAATACTACTACTACTAATAATAATAATAACAATAATAATAATAATAATAATAATAATAATAACAGTAATAATAGTGATGTTTAACTAGTTAACCTCATCTCGCCGAACTGCTTTTCAGGGAGCTCCTGAAAAATTGTGATCTGTAAATCTAATAAACCTTTACAGCTATTTCAAAAAAGTTTCACGGTCATAGTCATTCGATACTGGAACCGAAAGGAACTTTGGGTACAGTCATAATGAATGATAACACACCCGTAAAGGTTGTTACTGTAATGCTAAGGCACAAATGATAATCCCGCACTAAATATTTTGCAAAGTCAATGCTAATAATAATAAAATGTTTGCGCTGCTTGAACTCCACAGTTCCCGTTTCGGTTCCAGTATGGACTAATGGCTACGACAAACTTTTTTGAAATAGCTGTAGACAAGATTAAACGCGTATTTGCTTTGTGCAAAAGGATTTTCTTGCTTGCAAAAGCTTCTTCCTTTATGTCTTAAATGTTATCTTCAAGATATTGCTCAACTTGATGCAATAATCCGACTTGTGATACACTGACTGAATTACATATCTTTCTTTTTTCTTTTGAATATTTCAATCTCCGATTAGAGGCTATCTTGATTAACCACCGGGCTTGTTCTGCCTTGGAGACTAACAGCGTGCTAGCAAATTGTTTCGCCAAAAAGGGAAATATCAGTACACGATTGCCCTCTTGATGGTGTTCTAAGGAATACATTTAATGTGATGAATTAGTTTCGGCAAGAAATTGTAAGATTTGACGTTTGGTCACTAGTAAGTACATTATTTTTGAATCTTCTGTAGAAACGAAAGCAGGAATATTTAAAGGAAAAATACGTAACTGTTCCTTTGTTTAAGCTTGCAGGTTACAGATAAAAGTAAGAAATACAAATATCAACAACGTGCTGCTTTTTGAAATTATATTTACTACAACAGGAAAGGAAAATAAATTATAGTAGTTTTAATCACCTGCTTTGACAGGTGGGAGGGGCTTGTGCTGTGCAATCGTCCGAGACAAAGGCAAAGACATATGAAGTCATGACTAAAACTAATAAAAACAAGCTTTCCTTATATTGTATCCATAACTTTCAGTTGATTTGATTGTTCAAACTAAACAATTTTTCAATGCAAGCACGTTGAATATAATCTGTCACGTTGAGGTACAATATATCTTCTACTCTCTAAATAGTCGCTATTGCACAAACTGCGAGAAGGTACTCGTTATTCAGCAAGATAAACGTCTAGAATATACTCGAAGAAGGATAGTGCTGTGCCGTAGACTGTGAACAGTTTTCGAGACTAGAAAGACCCAAGATAAGAAGAACTCGTAAGAAACAAGATTCTTCCAGGTTCTTGTTGAATGGTCAACATTCAGTTCAGGTACATGTAGTTTCAATCAATAATATAATCAGCTTGTGGTCTGTGAAGGCAAATTGGTTTTAAAATTGAGTTGTCTGCATTATCCTATTTTCAGAGTTAGTAATATTTACACCTAGTGGGAAAAATATCAGATTTTAAGACTCAAAACTGCTTCTCGACAGGTAGGCGATGCCGGTGGCTTGTTTTTTCTTATTGGCTCCTGACTAAGCTAGATTGTAGTGCATGTTATGTCAATTTTTACCTTCTCCTAAGATCTGTTTTGGACCAAAGCACAAAATAAGCTTGGCTATGAAAGTACATCGAACACTGACAAGCGACTGATTACTCCACCAGGATGATTTGCTATCCACTCAACCTCGACAAAAAACGCAAACGCTAAATATTTTAAAGAGCTGTGAAACACTACCTCAAAACGTATTAAGCTATTTTAAAGACTTTCGACTATTTTCTTAGAAAATCGTTGAAACGTAAGATATCAAGAGGTAAGTTAAGTAAGGACTCGATGAACAGCGATTCTAAGACTTCACTTAAGTTATTCAGAGCTAATGTAAGAATTAATCTGTCACATGTAGACAACTAGGTCTACAAAACACATTTATTGCTTGTTTTCTTATGTTTAGTAAACACAGTTGAACACAAAACCCCGTGTCAGGTTAGCGATTTTTGCGGTAGGCACCAAACACTGTGTGTGTCAAACATATAGATCATACTTTCAAGTAATTGCTTTTATTCGAATTATGTGAAATAATCGCATAAACCGTCGTTTTCTTCTGGGACCGCTACATTATAGCTTACGAATTTGTTTCGACGACTCCTTCGTTCGTTCGTTCTTGACATTTTCATTCTTGTTCAGCTCAATATTCAGACATAGACACTGAGTCTCTGCAACACTTTTTCTCACGGTCTTGAAGGGAAGTTGACACTTGGAAAAAAAATCCCCCTTTTGTATTATGCTAGATCAAAATTACGCAAACACGTAATCAACTTCCGAAAGCCCGGCGTGCTTCCTTTTTTTGAGAATATGCCTGTATGGCCTTCGACTTGCATCGCTTTCAAAACACTATCAAACTTTAATTACTGGTCTGTTGCATGTACAAGGGTTACACACGCAAGCAATAATATTGGCATTTTGCAGTTTAATTTTCAGCTTGATTTTGACCAAACTTTGTTTCAAAACATTAGCTTGTGTGGCGTTTTAACAAAGTTTTTTTGGGAATACACTTCGAACAAATCGGTATAGCAGAAATTATGAGTTTCTCTATTCTGCTCTGTTCTTTTCTCTGTTTACAAGACTCCGAACAAGTTTTCTTGCTGTGCAAATTGTCATCTGGCAAGGATTAAGATATTTGTGAGTATTAAAAACACTTTGGTTGCGTTGAGGCATCTTTTGTTTTCAAATAAATTGTTTTTACGAGTGATGAAAAAATCTTATAGTAGAACTTGGTTGGCAATACTTTTTTCAGTGACACCATCAAGTTTCAACGTTTTGCAGCTAACGTCAACTACATTTGCCCCTTTCTGGCTACAAGTTCAACAGAAATTTTGACAATTGGCCAACCGGCTACATTTTTAAGCTTTGAAGATCTTTTCTTTTTTGGAGGATTTCCATATGCTTGCTTTGAATTAAGTTTCTAAACTCCCAAACCGATTTTGTCTGCTTTGCTTTTTAGTTATCAAATTGTAACTAATGGCCTAACCACAATTCTTAGTATGATATTTGCTCAGTATTTTGTCAGCTCAACTCGTGAATATTTAGCTTTTGGCTATTTCAAAGGTTTTCTACATTAAACTTCTGTTCGTCAAATGTTCTTCAGGTCCATCCTCTGTTTTCATGTACGTGTAGATGGCCTTCAATCACCCTGTGTTTACAACAAGCAGTTTGATCACACAATTTCGTTGCTTGGAAATGATATTATACATTGCGAACTACTTATATTGTTTGTACTTAATCACGATGGTTAGAAATCATTTCAAGTTGTTTTGTCGCGCAGGATTAGAAAGAAATTAGGCTCACTGGCGAAACGCGTGTTTCATCACGAAAAGATAGAATTAATGTCAACAAGCCACCGTGCTAGATAAACCCTTTGGATTTTACTGGAATACTCTTCTTTTCCGTTGCTACATAACAACTATTGTTAGAGAAGAAATTTTGCTATTACCGAATGAATTTCATGAAACTAGAAAACGTTCCAAGAGCGTTACCAATATATTTCAAAGTGTTAGACAACGACAAGAGTTAATCAAGTTTACTTTAAAAACCGGTTACATGCGACATTATAAAGGCCACAAGGTTAGATTTCTTTTTTCTTTTCTAGTTCACATTTACAGTTGCGTGTTTTTATCATTTTCGCATTTATTTTTTTTCCATCTGGAATGCGGCTCACAACATCAAGGTGAGCTCGTGAATGTCAAGGAAGAAAGAATCAATATTAAAGCATACGCACGGAACTTGCGCTGCCACGTAAATGACCATGTATAAACAGTGTTTCTATAGAATAGGCTGGCGTAAAAGGGGATAAAATCCTGACTTCATAAGTACGTTTGTACAAAACTTTCACTAGCGTGCTTGATCTTGCGCTATGTTTGGTCTGGTTCACAGTGACAGCCGCAAGGTGTTCACAACTTTATTAACACATTTAGCTGAACAGGCTTAAAGTTACCACCTTCACAACAAATCAGTTTAATCTTCAAATTGTAGCCTTGAAAGGTATGTTTTTCTCCATTTCAGTATCTTGAGCAGTAAACACGACTGCCCGTTTTTTTTTTATAAGAACCAGTAAACTTTGGCCGAGCTTCATTGTTCTTAACTTTTTAGGAAACTTCAGCCCAAATTGTTCTTCAGCTGTTCCTTTTGCTAAGAGCACTTATAAGAACAATAGCAGTAAAATGATACCTAATAATATGTCTAGCTTGTTATCATCAAGCTGAGCCGGAGTGTTTTGGAGGTCGACACAGTCGAGTTTGAGGAAAGCAATTGGAATGTATTAATAAAAGTAAACTTTGCGTTTTTTTATTCCAAATCCCAGCCTGGATTGTTCTTACGTTGTTCTTAACTTTTGTCCAAATTTGAGCGTCGTTGTTCTTATAAATTTGTTCTTACAAAGAAAGGTGTACGAAACACGTCTTTTAGCTCCACCAAAAAATAAAAAAACAACATTTATAACCCTTTTGTCTTATTAGTACTGGCAAATCTGAAGAAAAGGAAAATTGAGGCATATGGTAAACTTGACCACTTCTTCAATTTATTGGAACTTAATCAGTAATCGTGAAAAGGGAATATTTACTAATCGAAATTACTTTTTCTGTTGGATTTTTCTGCATTATTTACAAAATTGCTGAACCATCGACTACAGATCTGATACAAACATTTAGAAATAGAAATTAAAAATGACAAACTTTTATTGACATAAGATTTGTCTTACAAATAGTTTCTGGTATACTTAAAACATATATAGTTTAACAGATTTTTGATATATGTTGTATATTTATTTATAATTTTACAAGGCCGAAAATTCTTTTAATGAATTGACATGTGGCTAACATGGCACAAAACCAAGTTTTTCGGACGAGTGTTACACTAGCTTAAATGGATAAGGAAACCTCAACTAAGGAATTAAAACAAAACCAATCGCTGTACTATAAGTGCAAAATAAAAGAAACGCAATCTTGTTGGATTAATGGGGAAAAGCCTGCACCAAATTTAAATTACATACATTCAAATTTAAGACAAGCTTTTAAAAGGATTATTAAGAAATTAATTAGCACTAATTGATGTGTGTACGAAAAGTATACAGATATAACTGTACAAGAACTTTTAATTTAATGTTACGCTATAAAAAGGGGAAAAGAAAACCTGCGAAATGTACGTAAGCAGGGAAGTTAGTTTTTCATTTTTTGTCTTGAAAATATAATTGAAAGAGTACTAGTTACTTTTAACTAAGCAGACTGGTGCTCTTAAAGCGTGACAATTTAAAAGTCCACTTAAAGGTGCTTAGTGCTAATCCTAGTTTAAATCAAACCAAACTTATCAGTGAAAACCCGGAATATTATTTACTTCTTGGGCTTTGAACAGCCGGCCCTTGTGTGCCAATCCAATATCAAAAGACCACTGTTTGTAAGAGGTAACATTTAGCCAAACAGTCGTAAGAGTTGACAAGAAATTCTTTCAGCTCCTTCAATTGTCAAGCTTAACGTTCTACTAGGTTCACGGAAGTTAAGTCGCATCATTCAAATTGGCTGGATTTGGATTTGGTTGCCCGGTAGACTCGTTTGTTTGTTTGTTTGTTTGTTTGTTTGTTTGTTAGCTAGGTTGTTGTTTCTCTTGGAACTAATATAAAAGTAGCAAAAAAAGAAAAACTGTATCACTTTGAGCCCAGATTTGAGTTCCGTTAAAGGTCGATAACAATTTAATGACGTTAGCACATTATCCAGCACTTTGGAGAAAAAAATAACAATCCATTAAATGAGGTAAGGCTTTGAAATTTACTTGACCTAAAAAATACAGTTACTTAATCGTCGAATCAGAAGCAATTGCTCAGAAAGAAGAAACGAACATATCAATTTGTTAAAAATCCTTGAGTTTTGAGAATTCATATATTAAACTATTTATTGAATAGGAACGTTCCAAATATTACTTTTTGTTTCACTTGCTTTTAGATTACGTCCCTCAGTATGTTTCTGAAGCATAAGTCAGTTTCAACAAAACTAGTTCTTATATAGAACGGTGATATTTTGAAATACGTGTGTTTAGTACCTTCTGACAAAATTTAAAAAAACACTTTTAGTAGTAAATATTACTTGAAGTTTTATAAAACATACTTTTTCTTAAATACGGAGTGGCCAAAGCGTCGTTCAAAGCACTAAAATGTAGTTTAAAGATGAAGCATAGCGTTAAAACTTAAAAAGGTCACCCTCCGGGAATTAATTAAAAATTTTCAACCTATTTCCTGCTGGATTGACATAAAACTTTTCAACCGCAGAAGCGAACATTTGTTTTGTCTTGTATTTGCCACACGCAACATCATCTTTCATTGCAAACCTGCCCACTCATAGCTTTTGTCTTAGCATCAATTTTCAAACCAGATCAAACCCGTTGTTAATGTACAATTAAAACGTTTTCTGAATACCCAAATGTGGGTTTTCAAAGTAATTGAAAAACTACGTTAATTAAGAAACACAGCAAAATCAGGAGAGTGCATGGCAGAAGAAGGAACTTCAAACTAATTATAATATTCTGGATAATGCCTTTTTATCAAAGCTTACAAAAACATCTTTTTTTCATTAAAAGGTCCAGTAGTTCAGTAAATCAATTTTGAACGCCGTTTATGCAAATGTTTGAAAAAAAATGTTATATATACTGTTCTGAAAAAGTTTCTTAACTCAAAACAATTTCTGATGTCCGTTTGACTTCATGAAACATGTACACGTCAAAGGATTAAACTAATGTAAGTATATGTGTTTTACCAAAGAACAGAATTCATCAAGTTTTTCGTTAAGTTGTCCCTTGGGCTTTGCTAGGCTATGCATTACCTAAATTTCTTTTCGTCAATTTATCCGGCGAATAGTCTTTCACATAATCATTAAACGATACCTACGCCATGAATTATATAAACGTCAAAAAGTCATAAGAAAAACAATTAACAGTTCGCCTATTTCAAGATATATTTACAATTTTTCACTAACGTAGAAAACTGCATTGCAATTTTTGAGAAGTGTTTGATATCAGATAAATCGATTCCATATTCTGCATTTAATTTTATTTAATTAAAACCTGGCAAAAAGAGGAAACCTTCAAAAGAAAAAGAGTGGCGACTGATACTTAGTTTTAAGAACAAACTATCAAGGGAAAGTTATATCTGCTTTTGTAATTCGAATGGTGTTCTTTTTTCACTCAGTAAAAATATATACGATTAAAGCAATTATGAAAAGCGCATAAAATGATGAATTGACTCCGTTAATAGTTATGAATTTGAAATTTAAGCTGTAGACAAGAGTTTAAATTACACAAAGCCAGCAATTTAATTTGAAGTAACCTGAGATGAGAACCGCGTATCGAACGTTTTTATCAGCGACTTCCCATCTTGAGGGACACAAAAACCGTGTTTTTCAAATTTTGAGTTCGGAATGGATCAATGAACAAATATCGAAACAAGAAAATGCATTTATCAGAAACTGAGGAACACGTCATTGCTTGCTGTTTTTAAAAATTATCCCAAAACCTTTAAGGCAACTATATCACACTGGTGACATGTACTTCGGGTGATCGCCTGATTTTTTAAGTTTTAATTTTTAGTGATTCCTTGTCATAAAACTACCCTAAATTAAATTAAGCTCATGTTGTATGTTGTGTTGTGTTTTCCTTGTTATTCGCTTTTGTCCCCGGACATGAAGAGATATTTAATTTCCATTTTTTAAAACATACACTAGCAATTTTGAAAGAACTCGGATGCAGCAGTAAGCATTATGCGTGAAGACAACATTTTTGTGTAAACGATGTATACACAAAGCAAATCGGAGGTCTAAAGAGCAAACTTTCGTTAATAATTCCTGTAGATAACATGGAGGAAACATGTTCAAAGATGAAGTCAATTTTAAAAAAAAATCTAAAACTTTTTGTAAGGACATAAAAATGTTTTGTGCAAGTATTAGGGGGCATTCGATTGACTCCATTCCGTCTATTCCGGAATAAGAATAAAACCTCAATATTCCCTCCTGATTCGCAGAACAACCAAATATCTAGTTAAAAGTAACAACGGGAGAGAGAGATATAACTCAGTTGTATTTTTTTTTCTAACTTTGCAGGAATTGTAGCTAATAAGATTTAACAAAGTACTTGTTCTTCTTATTCCTATTTCAGAATAAAGTCAATCGAACGCTCCCTTAGTGTTCCTTAACCGTTTAAGATATAATAACTCGAATATATCAAAGCGTCCGGTAAAATTTGATATAACATTTTTTCCCTTCCAAAAGGTTGGCATGAACAAAGCATGAGCAACTTCACTAACGCAAGCCTCCCCACTCCGTCTTCTGATCCACGTTTTGACGTCGTTACCGCAGCTGTCCCAGAACCTGGCCCTGATTGGCCAGTTGCAAAGCAAGAATGGGGAATTGCCTGGGAGTTTCACTGGATTGGGTTTGGATCGATTTATGCGCTTTTGGCTTTGAACTCTCTTATTGCAATTATAAGATTTCAAAAAGTCCCTTCTCTGGCACGTAAGCTGCAGTTCCAAGCCATCAACGGCCTTCTGATCCTACTCGGAGTCTCCAGGGCGTTGTATTTGTGGATCGACCCCTACGAGTCGGGAGAGAACATTGTCTATTGTCCGCTATGGCTAATCAGACCATTGTTTGGCATTGCCTTCCCTTGCTTGACGTCCGCCTTCTGTCTACTTCATATCGCATTCCTAGAAGCGGTCAAGCTTCAAATTCGGTCTGAAAAATTACAAAGTGTCCGCTTCGTGTCCGGCGTGATTGCCTTGCACTTTCTGATTGTCATCGTCGCTGACACAACCGTAGCTATCCACGCCGACAGAACGGAACTCTTGATCATCTGTCAATCATTTTTCATTATTTGGGGAGTGATAAACGCTCTAGCTTTCATGTACAGCGGTTCAAGAGTCATAATCCGTAACAGGGAAAATCTGAAACAGCTAAACAAAAGCTCATTGCAAGGAAAGCTCTTAAGTCGACGTAAAAACTGGAGTACGAAAGTTGGGAAGGTTACCATAGCGACAAGCGTTCTTGCGCTGACCTGCACCGCCGTACAAACATACTCACTGTTCGGTGTGTATGGAATTTACAGCAAGGAAGTTAAACCGCAGCCTTGGCCCTGGTTGGGCTTTCAGACATCCTTCCGACTAGTGGAGCTGGGGATGGCGTACACTATCGCCTACACTGTGCTACAGCCCGCCGCGAACCGACGCAACGGCATCTTTGATCTCTACAGCTGTTATGCTCGACAGAACGTAGTCATTGGCGTGCTGGATGAAAAAAGGGGAACCAAAATTGTCCGACTGTCATCTAAGGAAAAGTTTCCCGAAAAAAATGCTCAATTAGAGGACTTGGAATAAAATACGAGGATCATTTAACCGCCGGCACAAAAGACAGTTTTGTGTTTTAGCATGAACGAGAGTTTATCATACATTTCCATAGTTATGTAGCCCGATGTAGTGTTAATATATAACAAGACACACGTTATGAAAGCAATTAGCTTACGTAGATCTTTATAATTTGTGTAGGAGAAGTGTACAAATTAGTGTTTGACATGGAGGCGAGTAAGAGCGAATTCATGCAGCCGAGATTGTTTCAGTCTCAATTTGTTTGTTTCACCACAAACAGTACGTACGTATTACACGTATTTACAATATTCGTTTACGTGACGAGGAGGTTCACGCAAATGAAACAGAACTAATGATATTGGAATACGAGTTTGATCAACAGAGGTTGATATGGTATGTTTTTTGCTTCTGGGGTTAGGTATGCAGCTGACGTTTCGAGCGTTAGCCCTTCGTCGGAGCAAACTAACAATGTGTTTATGCTCGAAACATCAGCTACACACCACTTACCATAGACGAAAAACGTACCATATCAACCTTTGTTGATCGAACCCTTATTCAGCTTTCTCGCCAACGCAGAAAAGATATTTAAAAAGAGTCTTCCAGTTCCTAATAAAATGTAGAAATGATAATTCACGACCAAGAAAATATAAGAGATGTCTCTAAGTTAAGGCAAAGATGTGTCCCATAGCAAGCTTTAGCTTTTTCCTGTTGTCAAGGTATTTATATCATATAGCGGAGAGGTTAGAGCAGTGGTAGAGATCTCTCCCAATCCTAAGGTCCCCGGTTCGATTCCCGAGATTCTTTGGGTGACCTTCTTTCCTGCTAAAGTCCACTCAGCTTTCCATCCTCCCGGGGTTAATTGGTAAAATGAGTTTCAGCATACATGGATCGCTTTGTAGTTTTTGCTTCTGGTCCGCTGGGGGTAAAGTGATCATTGTAAAGGGCCTTTGAGCATCTTCATATGAAAAAGGCACTATATAAGCGCGACACTTTACTAAGCATTTTCACTTTGTTTTGATGGACAGCTGACCGTTCAAATTTCATGGCACCTTTAAACTTCAGAATGCTAGTAATTGCTCAAATACATTGTCTTGATAGTTTTTGCATAGGTAAAGTTTCTGAAACAACATGTACGTTATTCTCCCGATCTCTAAAATGAAAATTTTGCTCAGTAATTCGCTCTATAGTAATAGCAGAAAGAGTTACGACATGATCTTTGCATGTGGCATCTTGTGTTGAATTGTTGCAACACGCAGTGCTTTGTTTCGAGTGAGAAACTTAAGAGAGTATGATGTAACTTCCGTATAAGGTTGCATTGGTTACGAAAGCACAAACACAGTGACAAAGCAAATATTGACCACCCTTCTGTATTAAAAGTACGAACATTAAGGAGCAAAATATTTGATTTTTTAATGGGGAAAAGTTGGAAAACTTTAGAAAATTCTTACAGCATCCTAATGTAAGGTAATTTATAGAAGTTGCAAGGTTGATAAGCTCGAAATCATGCACCGCTTTATGACTGCCATCAGTTTCAATCTATGGAAATTCTGTTTTGCATTCAGTTAAGACTTTATAATTAAAGGATTCCAGGAATGCTATTTTAATGCTGACGGCAAGTTCAGGAGCAGGCTGTGTGACTAAGTGACCAAACGCAGATCTGGCAGCAAATACATAATTTATTCTCCACAAATGACTGGTCACTTTATTCAAAACCCGTGGTAAAAGGGACAGGAATGACCGATAACTATCCTAAAATTACCGGGTCATAAAAATTTGCGCACCCTAAAACATTCCCCCTGAAAAGAAAAATTAAACACCAATATATCAGAGGTTGTTAGAGAAACGTCTTCAAAAGCCGCTGTACCCGCGATAACTCAAAGTTTTTTGTGTCTTATCAAATACCGGCTTTAATATTATTAATAGGTTTCGCTTGAACAACCCCTAAAAAATACTAAATCGCCGATTGAAACCCATATATATCCTCTCAAAATAACGCGTCTCACCACAATACTTTTTTCAAGTGACAACTAAACAAAGCGCCTTGCTTGATCACTTGGAAACACTTTTTTCTCTTGATGTGCCCACTAACTTGCTTCACTAACGTCATGTATTTCAAAATCGCCATCTACTTCTCAAGGCCGCTGCTTATATACTTCCAAGCTAGATTTCTTAATGCTGTAGCAATACTATATTTGTTACTTTGCTACATCTAGGATGACTTAATATGTTTGCTTTCAGTTTTCTAAAACGTTCCAGAGAAATGTAAAGAGAAAAAACTAGTTCCTTCCAATTCTTTGGTGTTTTGAAATGTTCTGCGAGTTTTTATTTAATTTTCTTGATTCTTCTTTAAAAATGTAAAAAAACAATTTCTGGTGATTAAAACATAACACGATTTTAAAATGTCATTGAACTAAGTACTAGATAAATTTGAACACAGAAGTGCAGTCTTACTAAAAATGAAAAAAGATATGACCTATCTCAAGCTTTAAACTATAGCACATACTTTGTAAATAAACAAACAAAGAACAATTTGAGATTGTATTTTCCAGAAATTTCTAGGAGCGCAGCAACACTTCTCGACAAACAATATCCGGTTCTTAAAACAAACATACGTGTATCTGACACTTGTGTAGAAAGTATAGTATTATGCACGATAGTTAAAAGAGGTCGAGTGAACATTTATACAGTTGAGCAAGTCATCAACAGAACCTGAGCCTATAAAGAAATAAAGATAGATACTCTTTGTATGTATATTTCTCTATTTACCCTAATGAGGTTTCCAAAACCGGTTAAAATAAGATTTGTTTACATTAGCTGCATAAAACCAACTCAGACAGGCTTTCAAAACAGTTATTTCATGACGGTAAATTGACTATGCACCGATCACGTTTAGTCAGTGAATTACTGTACTGTTGGGATTTAATTTTGGCCTAAGATAAAACTTTAGACCTAAAGTTTAACGTTACTTTTTATGAATAGGTAATGTTTTGTTGATTTATTTTTCAATTAAGCTTTCTCCTTCAAAAGCAATAGCAGCACTTCATTATGCTTTTTAAGATGCTGTTACTAACTAATTTCCTTTTCATTTAGAGTGTGAAATGTTTCAGTGCTGCACATTCAATTCAATTTGAGACTTCACACGAAACTGTTAAAAAAGACCATGAAGCTAATAATAATCTCCTCCTTATTGGTTTTTCTATTGAGCCAAAACAAGAATAAGGAATTACCAAATCATTGTTCAAAACGTAAGAAACAATTCAACTTCCATCAAGTTTCAGGGAAGGCGGAGCATAGAGCTCAGGGGGGAGGACACGTGCCCTCCAACAACTTTAGAATCATTGTAAACGATCTAGTAGGAAAAGGTGTCTAGTGCCCCCCTCCTCCAATCGAGTCACTGACGGTGCCCCCCCCCCCCCCTCTTCCCATTTGAAAAATGTTCTGTGGTCCTTGAGTTTCCATGCAAAACATATTGTACATCTGCTTGCATAAGTAGAAAAATGAAATTGTTGGAAAATCCGTGTCTCTAGAGTGCTGTCTCACTCACACTTGGTCTGTTACGAACTCGTTTTTCCTTTGTTCGCTGGTCAGCAGGTACAACCTGTTGCTTGTTAAAATAATGAAGAATCGCCAGTAGTGACTCGCGAAAATGTCGCTTGAAAAGGCAGTGTTGAAACACAAACAGGAATGGATTTAGACAAGAGTTGAGACACAGTAGAAAGACTGGCAACCACACGGAGCAAATTACGCCTGCTTTTAGAGAGCCGAGAGTCTTGTAGAACATGTCATCAAGAATTAGGCTAGTGTTGCTGAGTAATGGTGCAAGTGACAAAGGAATGGTACTGAGCAGTAGGTTTGTGAGTACAAGGAAAGCCAGCTTCCTTGCAAGAGCTCCCTCCCGCTTGACGCCCATTTGAGTGCTGGATTTCCTGACCACAATGTAAATGTGGATGTACAGCGGTATCGTGCAGAGAAAAATGAGGATGTACCAAGCTCCAAAAAAGATGGAAAGAGGAGCTCCAAAAGTCCATCCCGTTATTCCTATGTTGTAACCTGATGCTATACACAAATAGGAATTGACGTAACTATTCCTCTCCCGCTGCTCACGACTCAGTAAAAATACAGAATAAACGTTATATGCTATCGCCGCAAACCACGTTACACAAGCACAGACAATCGTGATCATTTTGGTCATCCGGATGTCCGGGTTCATACTGTAAACGATAACTAGATATCGCTCTACTGTAAGTAGCAATGACGTCATGACTGTCGTGAGTTGTGCTACATTAAAGATGAAGACCATGTAAGAACACATGAGATTGAACGACTCCCCATCTGCGAAACTACGATGATAAGTGAAAAATTTAACATCGTCGTCACTGTCAGGGAATATATTAAATGTTGCTGTTAGAACGCACCAAAGACCCAAGAAGAAGTCACACACGGCCATGTTAAGGACTAAGAACATTGTAGGGGATTTACGGAGCTCCTTAGATATAGATACCAATAAGATGACAACTGAGTTGAGAAAAAGACCAACACTCGCGAGTGGATACAGACAATACAAGAGACGTTGAACGAGTTGGAGAAGAAGTAAGAAAGGGTCCAAAGGAGGGTGGATAGTACAGTCCTCCGGGTCACACAAGCACTGTAACGTGAAGCCGGGGGTGAGATAGATTGAAGGGGGGTTGTAGAAGGTGAACCATGGAGAATCAAATTCAAACCAGCAAATTTCCCCTTTGCTGTCTTCAAGCGTAGCCCCTTTACTGTAATACATCGATGTTTTTGAGCAGTTCTTAAAGCATGGATCTAGCGTAACGTTTGGATTCAGTTGTGTTTTAGTTATATTGCAATAGCCACAAGATCTTGACCAGGTGACGTTACTAACTAACTCTATACTCGGAAGAGACAAAAGATCACGCCAGTGGTCGTGATTTGCAAGGCGTGAATATTTTATAAGGAGGTTCTTCAATCGTGGTAATCCTTTTCCAAGGTACCGCATGCCACTGAATGACAGATCACTGAAACAACCAACATAATTCACATTTTTTAATTTATAATCACACAATACAAGAATCGGCTGCAAGAGAGTAAGACAGGTATTAAATGGGATTTAGTCACCGACAGACTTGAAAGAAATACTGCATACTTGAGGAGTATCGTAGATACTATTAAGTCTTGAATGTATCTTAATCAATTTGTTGTTTCTGTTAAGATCAAAAGGAGGAACTGTTAATCACGTTGGCTATCATTTTGTACTCAATTTTCGAGAGAGATTTTAGCAACCAATAAAATTTAACATACAAACAAGTTAAGTTTAATACGAAACAAAAGGCAGTTTATAAGTTACAGAGATAAAGGAGAGCTAAAATGCCAACATAGGGAGAGAACCTCCCCGTTCACATACACCAACACTCAAGATTTTTCTTAGCCAAAATCAGAACATTTGCGAACAAACAAATAAACAAACAAATAAAAACATATAAATAAATACATACATAATCAAACAGCCGAACAAATAAATAAAAATAATAACCAATTTAAAAAAAATAAACAAGCAAACAACAAAATAATATACAAAGAAAGAAACAAGTAAATAAACAAATGATTAACATACAATGAAATACATACAAGTTAAAGACATAATTCTAAAATATTAATCTAATTTCAAGATTGATCAATGTTCAACTTTACTATTGTTGTGAATGATTTTGAAAGATTAATGTTCAATGCTTTTATTTAGATTTTTAAATCTAAATGGTTTCAAGGACAGAGTTGATATTAAATTTTTGACAGTTTGTTCTGATTTATTTCAAATAATTAATATTGTAGTATAAAGATGATCTCGAAAATAAACAAAACTGGACAACAGGTCCAGCTTGATTTGCGTACTTCAAACAGAAAATATCTTCACTTACAGTGTTACAAGCTGCTTTAGGTCATTCAGCGAGTCCTCTTTCAAATCCTCTAAGTTGTTGTTTGCTAGAATGCTGTGAATAAAGACACAAAGCAACCAGTTTTTAACAACCTGCAGTATAATATAAAGTATGATAGACTAAATTCAAATTAAAGGACCAAATTCTACTCGTTATTATAAACTGAACAGTAACAAAGACATCGGATCCTTTCTAAAAACTATGTACCAAAGCAGCAGTGTTTCAGTGAAGCGATACGACAAAAACAATTCTCCTTAATGACATGCAACACTGCCATCGTTTTCTAAGAAACGTCTGTTTGATTTCGTAGCACTCTGCGAAAACTAGTGATTTCTTTTCTGAGGGAAGCTCAGAAAGAATTTAAGAGTTTAGTAGTTTAGTAGCTAAAAAAACAATTTAGCATTTTAAAATTGTTATTAAAATACATTTCATAGAAAATTAATATCTATGATCTTTTTAACCTTTGCTAATTAGCATAGAGAGTTAACTAGTTCAGTCATGTAGCATTATTAAATGTATGAGAGTGTAGTTTCAGCCAACTGATATTCATTATAGAAAGTTAGCTGGCACAGTTGTATAGTATATACTTATGCAGGGGTCAACCTGAACTTCTTTTTTCTAAAGTTTTTATATTTTCTTGAAAAGAAAACTATATTTATGTTGAAAGTTTGTTGCCTCCCATCAATTGGTTTTGTTATCACCCTGGCAACCAAAAGGGCCTTATATCTTTGCTGTTTCATTCAAGAAAGAACGCGTATTCAGATTATACTTTCAAAACACTGAAACAGTCTGAGATAGATGTCCATATGTAGAAGTAGAGGGACTTTTTAGACTTGATCTTTGCAGCCAAGGAAACTTTTGAATATTAACATCTAATAATTGGTCGGGCTGTTTTGACTAAAAGTGCCAAGCTTATTTTGCTCGGCAAGTAAAACCGTTGCAACTAACTTTGCTTAGCTGGAAAATACACCCAAAAAAAACCTAGCTAATACTACAGCAGGTATTTAATGAACAATTTGCAATCCTGAGTCTGGAATCATTTGTTCGTAGACACAGCATTAGTTCATAAGCATATGGAAACCAGTTTTACTAACCTATGATATCTATAGGTATAAACGCATCATTGGTGAGTCTATACATTAGATCTGAAAAGTACTCTAAAATTTAGCCTTATGCAAATCCCCGTGCAAACCTAAGATGATTGAGAAACTGAAATGCCATGCAGCAGTCATCAGCACAATCAAACAAATTCAAATTTATGTTGAAAGTTAACTCTTTCAAGTCTCTTATTTCACAATCTTTACACGATTTACTGGTATCAACAGCGTTATAAAAGAAACTAATCTTTCCAAAACAATAGGTTGGTTTTGAAAAATCTCATAAAATAAGCTGAACAAACAATTTTTAAAAGACAATTCAGCAGAACGACAATCTTGCATTAGATAGATTTTAACGTGATTGGGAAACCGTAGTAATTTTAGCGGGCAAGCCCCGTGTCAAATATCTGACGTTTTAAATATAAGCCTCGAATTAGGTCTGAAATCCCCAAAAAATTTAAAAGAAGTACTTTTAGCATTCAATCAAACTTCCAAAAATGAAAAAGGCAGCTAATTAAGATCTTATAAACTTGCAAACAGTTGTGTTTTTGTTTATGCATAATTCTACAAGGTACCAGCCTTAGTTTTTATCGTGTTAAAATAAAGTTCAATCATTTATTCTTTCATTCAGCATTTCAGTCTTTCAAAAGAAATGCAACTAAAGGTGGGTTGAGTAACGTGATCATCTATCATAGCAAGTGACATATATCCACCAACATCGGTCCTCTTGGGATTTTTGTGTGGAGATGTTAGACTTTTAAAGTTATCCCTTCCCCCAACCCCCACCTAACCAAGAACTGAAAAATGTAAGTATTTTTTCTTTATATTATTTATGTAGTCCACGGTCTTTTCAACTACATATATATAACAACTTAAAAATATGAGCGTTTGGCTTACAGAGAGCTGACATTGGACGCCTTCCGAAGAAACGACGCCGGTATTTCCTTCAACCCGCTAAATGACAAATCCCTATAAAGAGAAATCATTTACTTAATTGATTTTCAAACTAGTCTAGGCGTTTTAGCGGTCGTTTAGGTGCTCGTAAAAAATATGGTAGGTATAACGTTGGTGATAGACAGGGTACTGTTCTTTGTATGTCATTTGTTATTTGTGTCTGGTAAAGCGATTGCAGTTATGATGAGAGAGTGGGTTCGCGGTTCAAAACGGTGTTTGGGGGATGTTGGTGTGGTAATGAAATGATTTCGTGCAGAGTTATCGAAGGACAGACCTAATATCTTTCTTTTTCAAAACTGGTTTCAGTAAAACGCACTGCAAGCTTTTAGCAAGTTTTTTACCAAGTCTTTCTCAAATGGTTAACGATTGTTAAAAGAGTTCATGTCTAATTCGTTTGTTTCATCCTTTTAAAAGGTTAAAATTATTTTTTTCTTAGGCAGATGCTTCAATCTTCTTTCCTTTGAAAAATAATTATAAGAGCTGCAAGGGGGGTGCTTTTCGAAGGGTTTTATCGTCCAAGATGATTTTTGGATCGTGCGTAGAAAAAGTGGGTCTTCATATGTGATCCGTCGTGTCGATCGTAAAGAGAATGTTCTGGACAAGTAACTTTTTTGTTATATGTTTTCACATTTTCATGATCGTTTTTAGAAACATTGCTTTGCAAACAGACATAATTACTTACAGAGAAAATAAATCTGTTGGCAAAGAAATACCGGCCAAATACGAGCTGTTAAGTCCGCTAAGGTCACATTTTGCCGAGATCCTCTGATTAGTGTCCTTGTAACAGTGACAATGTCGGGAACACGTGACGTTCACCAGCCTTGACTGAGGAGCTGCTTTTGCGTTAAAGTAAACTGCGAGCTGGGTTACGATGTGGAGTTTGATCCAGATTCGGGCTGCCATTTTGTGAGACGGTTCTGCAAATACAATAAGTTAAACTGTTAGGGATTACTTGTTACATGTATACCAAAAGTTAACAGTTGAGCACTTATAATCTTTATTTGACGAGGGTAAGAACTTAATACAGTCTTTTTATAAGATTTGTAAAAAAAAATACCAGAAATATAAAAACATACTGAGAAAACTGTAGCAGTTCACTGATAAGTCTACGCAGTCCAGAAATAAAAATTTACTTGTATAAACATGGACACCCTTGACAAGTATCCGTTCTATAATGAATTGGTAAGGTTTTTGACATGAAATTCATTGCTGATACCTGTGCAAACGGGTCACCAATGTGACGATTTTCATTCTGCTGTAAAAGAAATTTCGATGCCACTGTAACACCTTTCCAGTTTCTTTAAAGACTTTTCTTAGAGTTCTTGTGCGACCTTCGTTTCTTTTATTTAGTTTTATTAATTAGAGGACGAAAAATACAAGGCTACAACTTTTTTAAAACGAACTGAGAAAACCTCTCATCCTACCTTACCTAGTTGTAAGCGATGTCTTTCTCGGAAATGTTTCGAGCTTAGACACTCCCATAAACGTTTTGTTGAAGTGCGAATAACATCTTGAACATAATTTTTTTTCGTTTTGTCAATCTTTGCGACAAGTACTAGAGCTAATCAATTTCAAATTACCTGGTGCTTCTTGCAATTTGAAAAGTGAATCACCATTGGTTAAAAGGAAAAAAACAAACTTTGTCATCATAGTTATTAAGGGACACCTTCTCTTTTAATTATAAAGATCCTCATTGATTCCTCAACGTTGAATAATTTTATGTCTTTTCAAAGAACAGCCGTTTGCACCTGTTTTTCTACTCGTTATACTAATGTCTACTGAACAAGTGCTGTTTTAGCTTGTAACAATTTTGAGAGACTTTGACGTTAGTGACAGTAATTAAGAATGGATTTTGTTTGCACTTTCTTGGTGAGGGAAATCTAAGACTGAACTACTGAATTAAAACGGAACGAGCATTCGATTCCTTTGCGATAGCCTAACCGTGAATACCACACAGATGCTACAATTTGGATGACAAAATTGTTTCTCTGAATGTAGAAAAAACTTTTTTTCAACTTGTTTTTCTTTTCTCTACGTCACTGCCGGTCTGTATAGAAATAAGTCTTTGATCCTTTATTATTGAAACTGTACAGACTATTAGTTTTTATTAGTTTGACCAGCGGCTTCTTTTGTGTATATGCTTTTAAGATTTTTAAAAAATCTATTATCAGCTGCAACTTCGGAAAGCGTTGGGATTGAAAAGGGCAGTTATAAAAGGATAAAAATAAATAAACTCGAATACAACGAGGGAGAGGGAACTCTCAGTAACGTTTTATTGTGTCATCGTTATAAAGTGAAAATTCACATTGATGTTAAACTGGAAGCCAGTGTATCGAATTTTGCCGTTGTTTCTCGCGGAGTTCAACACTTAATAAAGGTTTTGGGAATTGCCTCATTGTTAACATTTACTCAACTGATAACCCTTGGCATAATTAACTTGTGTTTGTCAAAAATCTTTATATATTTCCCTCGCAATAAGGTTCTTCAAATTGGTAAGATTTTATAAAAATATGGGTGAAATAATTGACTCTATGATTTAACTTTCGAACGTCCAAGGTGTGTCATTTGCTCTCCCCGTAGGTTTATCCGACCTAAAAACTGCTTTGAAGCAATCAAAACGAAACCTAGCAAAGTAGCACTTGGAGGTACTCACTCATTACGGTACTGTCTCGAAAAATCGCCCATATGTTCACATAATATCAGACT
>JAOBRG010046118.1:0-18345 GCA_027574985.1 Umimayanthus nakama | reverse complement strand
AAACAAACAACAAGCAGCTAAAGGTACTTACAAACGGCTTAATTTGTTTACAATCATATAAGGTATTCACAAACAACTAAAAGCACTTACAAATAAATAAAGGTGTCTACAATCATCTAAAGATACTTACAAACAGCTTAAGGTCTTTACAAATGTTATGTTATGCAGAAGTATTGAAGACGAAAGGTTAGATAAGGAACCTCTCTGTTGTCCCCAAGAATAACTAAAACATTCTCCTATTTCTTATAGGGAAATCAGCAAGACAGCAGACCCATACCATGACTTCAGTTGTTGCCCCCCTTATTGTGGCAATATTGCTTGCTCTCCTCGCTATTGCTGGAGTTTACTGCTGGAAATATCGCAGGGCATTTGATTTGAAACGTGGGATAACTAACGCGCATTGCAATGAGGTAGCGTACTATAGTTCTAGAGGTAAAAAAGATCACACTTACTTAGCCCTAGAAATTATAGGATGGGGGGGGGGGGGGTTAAACTGACTCAAACCCTCTCAAATTTTTAGTTTGATTTTTAATTCCTTGACTGATTACCAAAAGCTTAGATACTACTCTTCTTTGTTCGTTAGCACATCTTTTAACGCTTATTAGATTCCGTCACGATTGGTTACGTTATCATAATTAGACACGTAACTTGTGTGTTGACGATGAAAAATCCGTTTTTGCAGAACATGAATGCCGTCCCTCAGGCTTTCTAAGGTTAAAATCGTATGATCTCAACTTGTACATTCCCTATAACAATTCCGTAACTCAACTGTTATGACTGTCAAGAAGTTATAACAAAGACATCTATCAATCTATCTATCTCTAATCTTTTTGGAACCCCTTAGCCCCCCCCCCCCCCTCTTACCTCCGTCATTTTCTACAAATTCTTCTTAAAGAAGCAGCTGTTATTTTTTACTCAGGGTTAGGAGAAACTCTGTGATTTAATTGAGATATTTGTTCAGTTAGAACCAAGGGTTCGCTAACGTATTTCTCTTTCTATTTTTGGACGAGAGGAATAATCGATTACTTCTCTCGTTTAAATATAAGAAGAAAAAGACGTTAATGAACTCTTGGTTGGAACACAGAGTCCGTTCTCATTAATCATGTTGCAACATTCCGAGGAAAACCTAGTTCGGTAAGCCCAAAGTAAGAGCCAAAACCGGTTCGCAAGAAAGTGCAATCGTTCAATGGTTAGATCTTACACGCTTTCTTGGAACCTGACACTTGGAGTTGAGGCATTCGTCTTCTTCATTTTTTATCAACAGATAGCACTGGAATAAGCATTGGTCCACCGACTGTACAAAAGTGCCACAAAACGAAACCTTTAGCGTAAACTACAGCTAGAACAAAGAACGAGTGAACTATTCTTAGCAGAGCTAGCTTTGTTTAAAAAAATGTAGGAAGAGCTTTCAAGCTATTTTAGTTAAGCATTACAGTGTTCTGCATGTATTAGTATCTAGAGTTCGTACGAATGCATGGTGTTGAATTTGTGTTAAACTTTCAAGTATCTTCGGAGTAAAAACAAATCAATAGATGAATAAAAATAGTGAAAAACCAACGAAGCCTCCTTTATTAGAAACAGTTAAACGCCGCTGAAGTTATGATATGATTTAAACCTGTTATCTGTTGACTTGGACTAACTTCCAACATTTTACTGTTAACGCGGGCAACACTTGACTGTGGTAATGCTCGATGGAGCTCGCTCTTCAAAGCCTTCCAAAGATGACCCTGTAAACTTCATTTAAAGAAAGTCACTGAATACAAAAAGTCATATTGATAAGACAATTTATTGAAATCGGTCGTGCATGAATTTGTCATTAAGTCAGTGTTTCCCGAATTAGTTATTCGCCTGTCTTTTGGGCACCGAAAATTATACAGTTGCTATACACTAACAAGCCACGATGTTTTGCTTCCCCGTCCAGTTTTTTCTTAGGGAGAGCAAAATCGCGTTTTTTTTGTAGTTGTATTTGCATTTGAATCCGAGCCTGACTTCTTGGCTTTTTCTTGAGTTTTTGGTAACTGATATGAGTGTCGTTGTTCTTATAAAATTGTTCTTATCCAAAAAAGCATGAATTGAAGAATATGCGACAGAAATGTGAAGTTAAGTATTAAAAATCTACTTTAGGATTATCATTGGAAATTTGTTGATCCTCTTGAGATTGATTGATGATTGATGTGACAGACGTTTCGACAACCTGTGTGGAAGTGGCATCATCCAAATCCAAAATATTTAATTTATCTGCAATAACACTTAAGGAACAAGATTTTCTCCATCGACGCACCACGCTGCCATGTTGTAGCCATAGCAACGGCACATCAAAATCGTGGCAGATACAGGTGCAAAAATTGAACGAAAAAGGCTCACTCTCAAAAGAATTGGGCTAGTGCTGTCGTCTAAAAACTATCGGAACAATTTCAACCCCCTTGTAAGTTCTTCCCACCCTGGTATATTTATATGTTGTTTTCTAGATGAAGGTAATATTTCTCCCAGGTTTAGTGATTTAATCGAAGTAGTCTAACGTCTTGAGGCCTTTCGTGTTCACAACCAAAGATTGTTAATGACAATGTTCAAACATTGTACTAGAAAAAGCAATCATAAAAGTTAATACCTGCCATTTAATGTTTCTAAAATATATATCATTATTTTAAAACCCAGTTGTTTTGAAATAAGTATAGTGAGGAAAATAGTTTGATTTATAGTTTCAGGAAAGTTGGATAAACTTTTAAGAAGTATATTTAAGGACGTAGATTTAGTACCTGGTTTGTGTCAAACAAGAGTTTAGTGTGCCGTTTCCTGATACAAGGTTCTTTCCATTTCTAAAATAGAGGTGAGCCTTTGTAGTATTTTCACACTAAGAATGCTATTTCGCTGAAAAGTGAAGCATAAACCGGTGTTTTTTAAAATTAGAAATTACAGCAGCTGCGACAAAAATTGAGCTCAATATAGCTGGTGAAAAACTATTTATAATAAAAGCCTGCATAAAAACAAACAAAAAAACAAGCAGATTGAGAACGCTTGGTCTGAAATATGACCTAAGGAAAAATTCAGCCTGACAAACGAAAAAATGTTAATTTTTTAAACAAAATATGTGCCAGGGAGATTTCAATAGCCTACTGAGATAGATCAAACTCTATGTTTTGAGCCATTGCACACATAGAATTTCACAGCAGGGATAAGAGCTTTCAGGGAAAATGTTGCAAACAATATTTTTGACTTGCCTAATTTACAAGATGTCCGAATACTCAATTAAGATTTCGAAAACCAATTTCAAGAACGCCTTTCGGACAACCTCTAGCTGATGTAATAGAAACTCTACATGTGTAAGAACAAAATCAGCCTCAACGAGTATTTGAGGTTCGTTTATATGGTTTTTTAACAGTATGCGGTGGCTTCAAAAATTAAGGAAAACTCGGTTTAAGTTATTTTCTTTGAAGTTACTGCAACTCATATGTAAAATCTGCCTGTTATTTTTTTTCTTTGGGGAAAGGGGGGGGGGGGGAGGATGCTGGAACGTGTCGCACTTAAGGACGAAAGCATCTTCGCCCAAAGCTAGGCCGAAGGATTTTACAAATAGAATAGAATGCGGGAGAATTTTCTCTGACTTTCTTCAAGGTGGAACACGCACTTTGAAATCAAAACTGACCAAAAAAGCAAGTTGCTGTGTGTGTAATCTGCTGGAATCCTCGATTTCCATTTTGCCACATATGGATTCAAAAACGTTTTCGAATGAATTCCAATTGCTGATGTTAGTAAAAATGAAAAAAACACAAATACAGATATTAAAGGAAGATTGCTTTGGTTTTCGTTTGTCCTGTCCTGGCCAGCTTGCCTTGCTGGATTCATGAGGAGTGCACCTGTGATGTTTCGTGCGACCAGACGAAACGTTATGCGGCTGAAAAATACCCCATAGGCGATACTACGACATGAAAGTGCCTTTTATGCACTGAAGCAACGGCAAAAACGAAAGCAAGCATAATCATTACTTGTTACCTTTTGTTGCGCTGACATTGTTATGTTTTTTCAATGAAAGCAGGCGCGAGTGTAAAAATTTGCTTTAAATTCCCTTCTTTCGCTACGGTCGTTTATACTTTCCAAAAACCGTGTCTTCACAGCGATAAATGGAAACTCATGCCAGTCTTGTGTACATCCAGTTTTGTTACGTTTCCTGTTTTAAAATAGGTAGGCAGCTAGGGCCTTTAGAGACCAAGGAGAAATATTTGACAAAAAAACATAAGTGATCAATGACTGTTAGTGCTCAATAGTTTTTCCATACACTGGAGATGAGATAAGTAGCTATCTATAAAGCTACAACCAACTCCGAGGGAGGAGGTACTCTGGGGGAAAAAGGACAAGCATGACCGTCGGGAATCCTAGAAAACTGCCCTAAAAATACTAAGCAAGAAAACTGCGCACCTTAAAACATATCTACCTAGTCAAAAACTAATCTTAAACATATCAGTAGTTAAACTGGAGTTTATTATCAAAGAAGCGTATTCAAAAAATCTTAAAGGTTTTATACCCTAACAAATAAATTTCTAATAGATTGAAAAAAATACTAAACAGCTGATTAAAACCTGTTAAATACGAGAAATATCCATATCATCCGAATAATGGGAGCTTCCCCCTGGCAACAAATTTGGCAATTTGCCTAGACACAAAGGTTGACATTGCTCTAAGGGCAATACAAACTTGTTCAATTGTCGATGAAAAACAACTATGTCAGTTATTGTTAGCATTGAAATGGAAAACGGATTAGTAATTGACAACCGGGTGCTTCGCTTCCAAATAAGGACAAAGTTACAAGAGTTAAAATAAAGAGCATGCATAAGAGAATTTGAGAAAAAGAAAAAGATTTTGTTTGGTCTTGTGCTTGATTTATAAGTAGATATCTCCATGCTATTGTAGTTAAATTACACAGTTATTTAGACCTGCTCTTAGAATTGTGAAATTAAACATTTGCACTATGTATGAAGGCCCGATCAACCGATCGAACAAGTTGGTCCAACATCATCCAGCAAGCTGGTCTAACATCATGTAACATAATTGCCTTACATCGACCAACAAGTTGGTCTAACATCATCCAACAAGTTGGCCCTACAACATTCAACAAGTTGGTCTTAGTACATAATTTAACACGCTTGTCATACACCATCCAAGAATTTGTCCTAACATCATCTAACGTGTTGCTCCTACTTAATCCATCTTGTTGGTCTGGCATAATCTAGCATGTTTTTCTTACCTAATCCAACAAGTGGTCTAATACCATTCAACATGTTAGTCCATCATCTTCAAACTTGTTATTCAAACATCATACAAAAAGTTTGTTGTCAAAGATGTTGATCCATGCAACATCATCCAACAAGTTGATATAACACCATCCATCAATTTGGTCCAGATTCATCCAATCACCTTGGAAAAGATATGCTCGGCACTGGTTAAACACTTTGTTGTTGGTGTAAGGAGATTTTGATAATATTTTTTTGTTTTCTTCAAACATCCCTAAATATTGTTGTTAGACGATCGGTTGAATACGTTTAAACGAGCCTTATAATAAGTTTAAAACGTGATTGCTTACTGACCAGAACTTCATGTATTTCAGATTCTCACCAGCATGATAAGTGCGACCGCCTTTGCTTTATTGTTGTTTGCCGGGAAGTGTTACTGTAAGATACAGTTTAATTATAATATTAGTTTGTTGTTTATCTAAAACACTCACCAAATTGAGAAATATTGATGTCCCAGAGTAAAACATTGTTTCTTTGTTTGCTGTTACCATTGGGTTTTACGGTTTAAGCTCACAGCTGACAAACTCTCTTATAGTTACTAACTCATGGTTTTTTGTTTTCTTTTTGCTAAGCTGATACTTATCCAACTTGGTAGAACGTCAATATTTGCGTAGGAATAAAGCAGTTGCATGTTACCCTATGTAATAAATTATCGTTTTTTTGGTTGTTTATAAACGCGTTAACTACTTTGCATTTTGTAACACCAGAGTACTAACACTTTTCTTTATCGTTCATCGTAGTAACCTTTTCCTCGAACTGGTAAGTTTGACTATTTGGTTTCATTTCGTCGATGACATTATTTTCAAACAACTTTATTGTTCGGCCGAACTTCCTGACGTCACCCCTAACTTGTTTACTATAAAAACTATTGCGCAGTATTTCATAAATGTGCTAAAAACATCGTATACAGTTGTTTGTTTGTATAGTAGTCGCTACATTAGTAACGACTTTAAGCAGCTAAGTTGTGAACGTTAACGGCCGAGGAGCCGCTTTGAGGTGGGGGCAAGAGGAGGGCTGACTAGTGACACATAAAAGGGGGGGGGGGGGGGACCTGAAAAAACATTTTCCTCAGTAAGACATTGAAACACAAAAACTTTAATTTTAAAGCCGCATGATGAATGAAATGTTTCTTTGTTGCTATCATTCTCTAGAAAACCATTTACTTGAGCTTCCCTCGGTCTCCTTTAAATCTTGGCTCACACGAAATCGAGCACAATATCAGAATTTTTCAAGCGAACGAAACATAATTGCTGTCGGTAACAGCTAAAGGTTAAGACTGATTTAGCGACTCTTGTTTGTGCATTAATACAAATGTAGCATTGTAAGTAGTCATTGAGCATGGATGTGAATGATGAAAATCTCGTTTACGATGTAAATATTGGTGACTCTACTTAAAAAAGGGGATAACTAAACGATAGAAAAGGGAACGTCGCGTATGGGTTCGAAAAGTTTTACGAGAGAAGAAAACCGAAGGGGATTTTGCACGTCTTTTTTCAAAGCTTCAACTATCTGATAATGAACACTAAATACTACAACTGGGTCAAAACTGTAGACCAATTATTGTAATGGCGGCAATTGAATATTCTTTTGTCAGTTTTCAAAACTCATCATCGCATAACTCTGTTCAGATATAGCTTCACCCGATCGCAAGAACAGAGCATGGTTCTATTGCTACAATCATTTTTGACCATCATCTCGGCACATGAAGAACAATCTATATATAGCCGCACTCATAAGCACGCAATGGAATGCGATCTTCTGCCATTAAGTTTGAACCATTAGTTTACAAGACGATGGAAAGATGGCAAGCTGGTGGCATTTCTACGTGAAATTATTATATTCTGTAATTAAGCCCAATGTTTTGTTACGTTTCGATTGACGTTCGCTTCCTTTTTATGTTCGTTCTCTCAAATTACTATTCGGCTTGCTCCATACGGTTGCACGAGAGTAAAATACCCGAGTCAAACTTAAATCTAATGGTCTTATTGAAACCGTTGAAATTGACAAAAAATACTCGCCTGGAACAAAACGCCAACGGATGACTGTCTCAATAGATCATTTTTCATAAACAATTTTTTGCTAAATCCATTCCGTCATGGAAGCAAAATGCTATTATTGTTGAATTGATTAGCCAAAACTTGACGAAATAATGATTATTTGCATCACAAGGGAATGGATCTACCAAAAATTTGTATTAGCAAAATGGTCTAATATGAGTTTGATTTATTGGAAAAACCCCATACAGTCCAAGCTTTTCAAGGTCTCTAATTTCAAAGTTGTATTCCATAAATCAAGCCTATATCCGTTATCTATAACAATTTTATGAAAGAAAGACAAGTTACCAAAAATTTACCACTTTCAGCATAATATATTATTTTAACACTTCTTTCTATAAATTGCTTCGTGCATAGAGTTTTAGGTCTTCGGAAGATCATTCTAAAAGGCCAATAATGATCAAAGTAAAAAACATTCAAAAATGAAAAAAGTACCCTTCAAATTATTTGTAAATTCATTTAGAAGTATTGCGCATAAAACTTATGGAAGAATCGTGTATTTTGAGCTTTGAAGTGCAAGTCGTTCTAAACTCGTGAAGAAAACAACCTTCGGACTGGATAGGGCTAACTTGTGAAATTTGCATTTTCAGACCTCTATCACTTGCTCTGTATGTGGATTTAAAATAACAAGTCTACGTAGTTATATCGGAAGACCCGTCTAAATCAATAACAACACACTACACGCAAATACTTAAATAGCTTGCTAAAAGCACAGAATGTTTGAAAAAAATCCTTTTAACTTCAAACCAAGTGTACGAACGTTGTTACAGTACAAAGGTAGATCTCATAACAGTATGAAGTTCTTTCTATGACCACTAAAAATAAAAAAAATGTATTTTATAAAGGAGGCTTCCTTCACTAAAAGCATTTTTCAGGAAGGTATTCTAAAAGATTTTAAACGACGCAACATTTACACGACAAAACATGATTTAAAGGCTAGAATATTAAATACTCTTTTCTAATATAAAATTGATTTAGGCATGGGCTTTTTCAATTCTCTTGGTGTGGAAGCCCAATCGTATGTAGCCCATAGGTACGTAGTCCTCCTGTCCCATTCCGTTCTTGATTTCGACAGTCTCGGTAAATAACCGTTTTTCGTGTTACAACCACGTGACTGACTTAAATTAGGTCTGAAAGGATCGAAGTGTTCTTGGAAATCTCCTTTGATTGCATCTGAAACAGCAACACATCGATGTCCAAAACGCCGCCTAGGCAGTGAGATCCACTTGAGTGAGGCCATGGAGAACATTGCTTGCATCAATCAATCTTCTTTGCAAAGCAATTTTCGAGTGACTGCAATTGATTTTTTTTCCGATTTAAACAAGGTAGTTCTCCTCAGACGGTGTCTGGGTAGTCACAAAGTGGGAGCATTGGATGTGCATGGGTTTTTAGATACTGTGCTAAAAGGCACAGTCGCCTTGTCTTGTAGTACTGTAATTTAACAACTGATGCTAGAGCTTTTTTTGCACTTTTGCCAGCGATTGTTACGACTCGCCCGTGATTTCAAATCACCCCATGGCTTGCACGTTTGACACTGGCTTTTGCAACTGGAAGCAGGCTACAGACGACAATTTTAACTGGACTCGTCTTAACAAAACAACGCCGACAGTACACACTGGTCCCAATTATCCTTACGGGAACAAAGGTAAACTACCTGAAGAATGTTATGAATGATGTTAAAACACAAGGTACACTCTGGGTACACTGCATTCATACACTAAGCCTGGTCGCAAAGGTAACTATAATAACAAAAATAATTATAATAAAAGTTATAATTATAATTACAGTTATAATATCTTTAATACTGCTACTGTTATTGTTATTGTTGTACAATAATGCAACAATGATTAAGACAATATTACAAGCAGCAATGGTAAATTCAATGACCCATAAAGTTACATTTTGAAAGTCATTCATTAACCACGGAAAATCTTGAAGAGCCATCCATAAAACAATAGTTCAAACGCCCAACAAACAAGTTGGTGGTTACCGCAAACTTTGTTTCCCAGCGGGAATAATTAGAGCAACAATTTAAATACGCTTGACGACTTTCACTTCCCTGGTTATTATTTCAATGTCAAAAATGTTTGCATGTTACCGATTATAACATTTTTTAAATTTGTTATCCTTTTTAACTACTGTTAATATGTTGACATTAATAAATAAGATAGTTAACAAGGAGCGTCCCGGTTGGGTTTTTTTTATTAGGGTCCTTATCAAAATATATCTATCCTGGGCACTATTGTACTTGATAAAAAAAATCGCAAGTCATGTAATTTGAAAGATAAGTCAAATTGGAATGGTGAGCGGGGTTTTAATTTACCCGTCCCAAAATCCTTTTTAGGATTAACACGTTGATTTCTTAAATACTGAAAACTAGTTTTGTTTGGTTACAGGCTTCTACATCTTTATCGAGACTTCCGCTCCGCGTGTTAAAGGCGATATCGCAAAGCTAATCTACAACAACTTCACTGGATCTGTGTGTCTACGTTTTGTTAGAATATTGAATGGAGCAAATGTTGGTTCGTTGAAGATAAAAGTCAACGGTACTACAGTATTTTCAAAGAACGTTAACGAACAACAGTTTTGGTACCACACAGCGATTGAAATTACTGCAACAAATGTGAAGGTTAGCCGCACCTTTTGCCTTTAAAGTGTTCATTTCACAAAAAGACCAAAAATCCCTATATCTACATCTTTATGTGTAATGTTTTGCACTTCACTATACTATAATGTTTTAAATTTGTTGCATTATATCGTGTTTGATTGTATGACAATGTACATTTATGGGGCTAGGCACCTACAGCAACACTCGATGTAACAAGTGAGGCGCATTCCGCTGTCTGAGCTCTGTTTGCTGGGAACAATCCCACTGACACACCTATATATGGCATATTTTGGTCGTATACTCGAAGAGGAAGTGGCCGTTTTATTTCAATCCAAGTTGTACATCATAAACTGTTATCCATAATGCAGGTTGATTCCAGCACAGGTGATGGAGAAGCCGCAAAACACCAGAATATGGAGGTGTAAGGGGAGGAGAAGGGGTCGAAAATAGCGCAGTCTTTACTAGTCGTCTGGCGTGGGAAAAGAGGTTGCTTGCTTATTTCCGCTCAGAAAAATACTTGTCTCCATGTTGCCCGTATGTAAGATGACCTCCCGATTGGAAACTGGGAACAGCCTATTGAGTCGCATGCCCCATAAACTCACTTATTTTCCGCTCGGAAAATATATTTCCTGTGTGTTATAGTATTGTACAGTATTGTACTATTTTGTATTGCATTGTGTTGTATAGTAATGAATCGGTTGTGGTTTATCCCATGCCGTGAAAAGTACAGCCAATCTGAGGCCAAGATTACTGTGGTAGGCAACGGATAGTATTTTATTCCACCATCCCGTCATTACTTGCGCGCAAAGCTTTACTAGGATCTTCTTGAGGACGTCTCGAAAGCCAGCTTCGAAATTTTTCAACTCCTGCGAGCAATAACGAAAATTTCCGAACACGTCCAAAAATCTTCAGAAGTATTCTGAAGATTTTCCAAAGATTTCCAAACAATTCCAGAGATTTTCGAAGATTTTCCAAAAATTCAAAAAATTAAAAAAAAAATTATTAAAAAATTTGAAATTACACAAAAGTTTTGTAAATTGTTTTACCCTATTCCGCCTAGGGGGAGGGGGGGGGGGCTTTTGATGCCCGCGCCAACTTTCAATAGCAGGCAATTTCAGACGATTGAAGATAATCTCTCTATATCATAGGAGTTTTCCTCAAATTTGTCTGGCAATTTGGTGATGTAGTAGAAATTTGGTTATGGGGTCTGATTTTGCCATGGCAACAGCATTTTGGAGGGCATGTTTAGCTGAAATTTGGATTTCTTGTTTATTTTTACACTAAACTGGATTGTTGATGTTATTGTCATGAGACTTGGAGGTTAGGTAGAAATTTATTTCCTAATTAATTTGAATAGGATAAACGCTAATATGACGTTGTCATTACGTCACAGTGACGTAATTTTCTCCAAATCAGTGATTTTTAGACATTCCTTCTTATTTTTGTGCTGAAGGTCACCCAGCAAAAAACTCTTGGTTATAGGCACTTGATCAAAATGTCTAACAATAACTTTGATTTTAGCCCATTCAATTTATTGAAAGTCTTTATTGCAGAGATGCAAATGATTTAGAAAAATGTGAACTGGAAAACGAGAAGTGGTGGAGTAGGCACTCACTTAATGCCAAATTTAAACAATGTTTAAAATTATTAATCAAAATTTGGAAAAGAAAAACTACGGAGTGTCAAAATTAAATAATTCTTATGTCGTTCGCCAGATTTTGACTTTTAAGCATGACGTCATCGATGACATCACAGATCGGCCACAAAGAATAGAACTTTTTTCTTAAAACATTAATGTTCAAAGTTACCAAAATATTTGATCCCAAGCATTACGATCCAGTTTAGTGTATAAAACAAACAGGAAATCCAACTTTCAGCTAAACATGCCCTTCAAAATGCTGTTGCCATGGCAACATCAGACTCAACAACCAGATTTCTAGCACATCAATAAATTTCTACATAAATTTGAGGAAAACTCTTACGATACGGAGGGATTTTCTTTAATTGTCAAAAATTGCAAGCTTTTCAAAGTTGGCACGGGCGTCAAAAGCCCCCCCCCCCCCCCTTCCCGACCCAGGCGAAACAGGGTTAGGCATGGGGTAAAATAATAAGAGGCATTTAATAAAAAACAAAAAAATCAGAGTCAGTTTTAACAACTATTAGTCTTTTTATTATTATTATTATTTTTATTATTATTATATCAATATTATTATTACATTGTTAAATTAACAAAATAATAATACTGACATAACAAGGTTTTTATTATTTTTTTTTGATAATATTATAAGAAAGTACAGGGCGAATTTACTTAGCTTTTGCAATCGATACCAATATGAGCTTGCTTGGTAAGAATGCTTGTCCTCTTAGCAAGGAATTAGGTGAATGAGTCAATATCTCTAAGCGAGCATCTATTTGGAGACGGTATATTTTCCTTGAATTATTAACTCGCTCTCAGATATCAACTACTCATCCCTCCGTTACCCACAAATTATCATCTTCACCTACCAGTGGTCGGAATGTGCTTGCTTGGTTTGGTTTGATTTATTTCCTCATCATGCTATTCAATAGTTATTTACAACTTTTCTGTATTATATAATTTTACTTACTACATGATATGGTAGAGAACTAAGTAAACTCAAATGGGCTTTTTGTTTTAAAGGTTGAGGTCGAAGGCGTTCGTGGAGACGGCTATCTTGGAGATATTGGTCTTGACAATTTTGTGGTTACTGAGCTTTGCCCTGGTAAGAAGCACTATAGTTCGTGACAATGATAATAGTAGTTAATGATATAACCAGGTTAATGTAATAGTAACAAATTCTGAAGAATGCACCCGTGAAAATTCATTTAAAAGTGTTGCAAGAAAATTTGGTATTAATTCCGTTAAATTAAAGAAAAATCAGCACACCAGTTACTATACAATGAAACGCTACTGACACATTTTTTAAATCTTCCAGTTGACGTCACAGCTTGCAGACCAAGGTAAGAGTACAGTTCAGAGTTGTGAGCTAAGCCCTGGCCTAAGTATAAGAAAGAAACATAGCGTTAAGTTTAACATTATCAGTTGTATTAACTTATACATAAGCATAATTTTTTCCAGAGAAGAAACAGAAAAATATATTGATGGTTTTGAACAAAAGAAAAAGCCAAAGGGTGCACACACAAAAAAGAGCAATCTCATAAGTATATACATTCGAACAAAGTACAGAAACTAGGTTAACCAAACATATATTCGGTTAATTAAAGAATTTCAAGGACTATCAATTGTTCGGCGACATTTAAAACATTCGAAATTCCTCAGTAAATCTGGTTGTATACAAAGTTTTTTTGAAGCGTCACTCATAATTTTTGCAAATTTTTCATGAATCTTAAGAAAACTTCGAAAAGTAAAATTCGTTTTGGAACAATTTTAAAATTTGCACAAAACCTTCAAAATGTCTTTGCAAAGGTTCAAAATTGTTCAAGGGATTTCTGTAGAAATCTTAAAAGATTAAAACATGCTGCATTGGTGTAAAAAAGAGGATTATTTTACATAATTTTAAAACGGAGAAATGTACGACAGCAATGTTAAGTCCAACTACATCATATTTTTGCTTTTACGTTTTTATTAGTGTATCAAATGTCGTTTAAACACCTTATTTAGTTTATTAGGGGTAAAATACCGCGACTATCCCCCTCCCCTCTACAGATAAGGAAGTGGTAACCGGATATTGCCCGGGTAGGATCAGTCATACTTGTCTTACCATAGGTGTACCATAGCAGCAACTTTTTATTCTTTTAACTTTGGCACAAGTCAAATCAAAATAGCTGTCATCAAAGTATCCATTCTTTTTCATCGTACTTGTAACACAACAGTTGCTACCCCATGACGTGCTACCAGTCTTTAAGGTAGTTTAATAAAACAACAAATACTTGATTATTTGTGAATGTTTGTTTGAAAGTGCAATTTCTGCTAAAAAAGTGTTTTTTTCGTCTAAAGACTGACATCTTTTCAAAAACTCTTTCGATTGTTTATACTTCAATCGCAGAAATGATGTTTTTCCCATTTTCAATGTTCAACTCAAAAAGCTGAAAATTTGAAAACCCAAGATGGCGGCCACAATTACGTCATTTGTTTATTTGTGGTTGCCATTGAAAATAACTAAACACCACGTGGTTTTCACCGATTGAAAGTACAAATAACGTTCTTTACTGTGCCAAATATCAAGTCAATCGGATGAAAGAAGTCAAAAGTTGATGAGATGGGTCCGATTGAACCTTTCCCCCTTATGCCTTCGTGTAACTTTTTTAAGGTTATGCCTTCTAGGGTTAAACTTGTTTGTACAGACATCAAAAACATATTTTCTTAAAAGACCATTTTTCATGTCTTACATTAGTTGTAACCTAACAGTTCCCAACCACCCCATGGTGTGTACTTTTGAGTCAAACTTCTGCAACTGGAAGCAGGCAGCAGATGACGATTTTGATTGGACTCGCAACAAATTGTCGACGCCATCATCCTACACAGGGCCCAGCGCAGGTTATGATGGGAAAGGTACGGTCTAGCTGGAGCAATCCTAATCCTATTCCTAATCCTTATCCTAGTCCCTGTCCCAGTCCTAAGTTTAATCCTAAATGAGCCGGTGATAATATCAAATTGATCGACTGTCAAAACTAAATGATCCATAAAAAACTAAAGATAGTTTCTATGACTAAATGATGATATTTATAGTAAATAGATTAATAAGAATAATAGTAGTAACAATAATAAGAATAACAATAAGAATAATAACAATAACAATAATATTAATAATAATAATAGTAATATTAGCATTACTAATAACATGCCAAGAATGTAGTTCAACTAATGTTAAGATCGACGTTTGACGAAAGTCATTATTTCCGAGTCGAAAGAAACTACGTATTTTCGGACTGATTCACGTCCATATTGACTCTGAAAATCCTACAAATTAAACTAACGGCATGTTTGCTTGACCCTATTCCGGAATAGGAATAAACAGTTTGTTCAATCTTATTCAACATTGTTCTTGCAAAATTAGAAAAAAACTGAGTTGAATCTTTTAGTAGATTACCGACTAATCTGCTAATGGGGAGAAAAATTTTAAAACTCTGTAATTTTATTCCTTTTCTGGTATTGACGGAACAGGGTCAAACGAATGCACCCAAAAAAATACAAATTCAGATACAGCACACAGCCGACCATACCATGCTGCCTACCATTAGCAACAACGTGTTTATGTCGCACCACAGGCTACTATGTCCACATTGAGACTTCTTCACCACGTCGTCTTGGCGATAAAGCAAAGTTGGTCTTCTCCAATTTCTCTGGTGATGTGTGCTTACGGTTTCATCGTCACATGCGGGGACGAGATATCAGAGAATTAACCATAAAAAAAAACGGCATCACTATATTCACCAGAGCCGGTGAAGACGGCAACACATGGTTACCAGACCATGTGGCACTTACTGGATAAAATGTCAAGGTACTTTTCCTTTGTGATACAAATGGTGCTTACTTATGGTAAATCACACTTGAGACAGGAACATATTTTCAGCTTTTAAAAAATAATCTATAGAGGCTTATCTTTTTGTTTCAATTTGCTTATTTAAAAAACGTTTTTTTAACATTAGGTCTACGGTGATGTTTCAATAGAAAGTTAAATAAGCTGAAGTTAGCTAAAGAAAATCTAAGAGGAACTGTGCTTACAGTTACAATATTAAAACATGTAGAAATAGACAAAAGTGTACGCTAGCATAAATGAAAAGTGTATCAAAGAGTTACAGTATACATTTAATTTTTCATTTTAAAATTACCTTGGGGAAGCTAGATACTCATTCAACTCAATTTTTGTTTGTTCTCGTCAAATAGATTTCAATATTTTATACATAAAAGAAGAAGCAAAACTTTGCAATATGAATAAAAGGAATTACAATTTTAGTTTCTGTCATTCATTTTTACATCACAAAAGAAGGAATAAAAATAAATAAACAAGTGAAGTAATAGATTGGTGGCCTTTTAACTGTAATAGCTAAACATGGAGGAACTATATAGTAACAATAAACGCGTACACGTGTAGCAGTGACCAAGCTAGTGTTTAGAGGGACAGCAAAGCAGGGGGGGGGAGGAGCGGGTGCACCAAACACTTTTAAAATTTTAAAGAACTAATTAGTTTCTTGTTCCCCTTATTATTGAGTCATAAATGCACCCCAAACCCTCCCCCTCCTAATCTCAAGTTGCTCTGCGGTCCCTTAATCCCTGTATGTACATGTACATCGCTGGTGTTTTGATGGACTAGACAGATAACAAGAAAAGGTTTAAAAAGGTATTATCATGTGATATATTTCAGATGTACTGAAAAGAGCAAGTGGGTCGCAGTAATTAGCCACAAAATCAAAACGCTGTGGTAAAACCAAAAAAGATTATTTTCAATACTGATCAGATTGATCAAATCAGTTAAAGAATAACTGTTCTTTCGAGCTGATATCTGTCTTGCATATTGGATTTAAACTTGCTCCATTTGGTGTTGTATTATTTTTTTGTAACTCATAAACACGGTTTAAGCATGCTCCATTTGGTGTTCAGAGCTGCAAGCTTGTTGGTATGTAAGACTGCAGATGTACAGTAATCAATCTTCAACTAGGAAGTAGATAAGATAGAGATTGCTGGAAAAACATATCGACAACGCATGCGTTAGGAAGTAAAGGAAGATTTTGTTTAGGGAGTAACTTGTATGTACTATACGTTATTAAATGATAGGGATATTTGCTTAGAGGTAAGTGAAGCCACCAGGAACTGAGGCTGCACGAAACGTTTTTAACAATATTGGAACTCCAAACACGCAAATAGAAACTTTCAGAAAAATTTAAACTAGCCTCGAAACTAAGCCAACCACGTCTCGATTTCAATGATTTTAAACTTTTGTCTCTTATCCGATACCTGAAAACCTTAATACAACTATATCTGTTCATTAACGCGTTTTTTGACGCTAACAAAGTGACGTCATGATAGGTGACGTTATCAGAATTAGAAACGTAACTTTAATGTTAAATGCGAAAACTTCAACTTTTAGCAAAAGAGTGATTATTTCTGTTAAAAAACTAACAAAATAATAACAACTTTACAATGAATCTTTTAAGTATATTAACTCCAATCACTAATCTTTATTTTCTCACCACTTTTTGTTTAATTCGAGTATGAAAAAAATGTGAAAATTTGAAAATATTAATCCAAGTGGGCGGCTAATTCCTCTACTTTCACGGATAAACAAAATTAAGGAATTGCAATCTAAAATGCAAAGAGATCAATGAAATTCGGTGAAGCGGCAACTCTAAAACCTTTTTAAAAATATCAGTAGTTTTGCTAAAGTTAAGTTCGCTTTTGTATCTTATAGATTGAAATAGAGGGCGTTCGAGGAGCTGACTTCATTGGTGACATAGCGTTGGATAATTTTGTAGTTACTACATGTCCAGGTAAGCTACAGAGTTGAGCGCTAAAATGCGCTTACCATATTACTACACATAAAACGGAATTAGTTGTAAAACAAGTTTGAATTTACAATGTTCCTTTTAGTAAATAAACAAAAAATACTTAAACCAGCCTCAGTGTTTATATTTTGCTTGTTAGCATAATAAACAGGTATCAAAATTTCGGATGTCTGGTACAGGATGCATCCACATGTTTCCGGATATTTTGAAATGGCAAACTGTTGTTCCGCGTTTAAAAATTTGACCGTCCACTCGCATACGATTTGCTTTAGAATCAAAGAATTTTTGTAGCTTGGAATCTGGCGGCATATCCAATACTTTGTATGTTGCTGTGTTTGTTTTTCGCTTCTATTATTTTGTTAAAATAAAAAGTTTTTTTCCTTATTTGGACTGACGAAGAGGTTGAACTTCTGTTGAAAATTGCAATGAGTAAAAATGGTCGAGAAAAAAAAAACGGTAACTGGCAATTACACCAGGCCAAATATGGAAACATTTTGCTACGTCATCGAATTAAAAATGTACGTTTTTGCAACCGAGCTATTCGGGATTCTAAGTATACAAGAAATTTAGTGTTGCTGATTCAAAGATATCCGGGTACGTGTGGACGGGGCCTTTAACATGAAGTGTCAATAGAACAGCTGGTACAGACAAAGAACCTGAGGACGCTGCAGAACTCTTACAAAACACATCCAAGGTACATCAACTATGACTTGAAGTTGAGACAAAGTTCTGCTTAAGAGTGAGTGTCAGAGAAAACCAGGCAGATGACGAAAGATGGGGGTCGGCAGAATCTCATCATATTATTTGTGTAAGATACCCTTACCCAACTGACACTCATAGTAACATTCTTTTCTCAGTTGCCTTAATTGGTTTTGAGTTTGACCACCCCCCCTGATTTACCGCCATTTTGACCTTG
>JAOBRG010046007.1:0-22053 GCA_027574985.1 Umimayanthus nakama | reverse complement strand
CCCCCCCCCCCCCCCCCCCCCCCCCCCCCCCCCCCCCCCCCCCCCCCCCCCCCCCCCCCCCCCCCCCGCAGCCGCCTATGACTCTAAAACTAATAATGTTAATAAAATGAAGTTTAGTTGGATATTTTATAGAAACATAAACTTATTAACTTGGCTCAGTCTAATTGGCTTAATACGTCACCATACGTCATAATGACGTCATAGCTGTAAAAATTGTCAGTTTTTACAAAAAAAATTCTAATCAAATTATCAAAGTTTAGAGACGTTCCTGATTTAAAAAATCGACAAATAAACGCTACAAAGTAAAAGAAACTGAATAGTACAAAGAGTGTTTTTTCAGCGAAAGTCACAAACAATGTTTTAGTTCCGTTTTCAACGTTTTCAAATGCAAACTGACAAAGAAATCTTTAATTTTTGACAAAATTGACTTCGAGACTTACAATTAGCACTTGTTTTAAAGATTACTGAAGAAACATAATGCTATGGAGAAAAATTTATAAAAATCAAAATTTGGCGTCAAAGATTGGGTTGCTATGGCAACATGTGATACTCGTGACGCAAAATATTTCCAGAAACCTGTTTTCCAATAAATTCTAATGAAAGTGGCCTTATTTGGTTGGTATTACTTTAATACTAAGGAAGTTATTGCTGAACATTGCAACAATCTTGCCCAGTTCCTGTACGGCTTCTCTTGTTTCCGGTCGTTGGTCGCTTAGGGGCTTGGGTACGATTGGTTTTTGTCATCTCTGTGACGTCACCGAGATCAACGTTGGAGTTAATATTTGCGCACACGGGAGAGGCCTACAAGAACTAGCCAAACTAAAATAAAATATACTGTGTTTAATTTGTGTCACTGAAAACCCGTTGAGCCTGTATGCTTTCTACGTTTAGGTTGGCAAGTGGAGTTCCGTGACGGGTGTCAATATGGATCCGGCGAAACCTGTCATCTGGTTATCTGGCTCCACTGCTATACCCGTCGACACGGCCAACACTGTCGAGAACACCACACTGCGCTTGACCACTGTTATCGTGAGTTCGCTAAGGGACTGAGTACTAACTACTAATAAACAAGAGGTTTTCCAAAAACCAAACTCGTGTCCCTTTAACGTTTAATTTTGAAGGTTATAACAAATAAAAAAATATAATTTCTCTGTACACCGATTTTAGGTAAAGGACTTTTTGACAATTATTTGTCTTGCATTCGCACAAACCAAGAGTCTCGTTATTTGCGAGCGTCGTTTAAATGTTTCGTGTAGTTGAATACTATCGAAAGGTAGAGAGTCGCAAGTAAATTTGCAAGCTTGCCAGAGTGCTGATTAATCTGGTATAGTTTTAATTCGATACTGCTATTTAAGAACAAAGTCATATATTTTTTGTGCAACTTATATGTAATGATTTCGTATTTCAGTTATTGCCGTTTGACAAACCTTGCAACTAGGGAGGCAACCTAAGCCAGCATAAGTCTAAAGATCTCGCCAAGTTTTCTCGATATAATATACCGCTCTGTAAGGTTCGTTTTTTTGTAAAGCTACCTTGTGTAAACAAATGAATGATTGAACAATGTGAAGGAATGAATGAACGAAAGAATGAATGAATAAAATCAACAATGAAAAAGCAAGAAAACTACTCAAGGTTTACGTTACCAATTAGTATTCGATTACAGTAAGTTAGTTTAGTTGTTCGATTGATTTGATGAAACTACAACATAAATAAAGGGGAAGGGAATCCTATCTGGGCCTTTAAACTTCGTGTAGCTTAGTTTCTTTCCGTTTAATTCCGCTGTTGTAGGAATACCCATTTGTCTTTGTCAAGGAAACAGAAGATGGTAAAAAACACTACAAAGGATTCTGTATCGATCTGCTAAACAAGCTACAGGAAAAGATGAAGTTCCATTACACAATCCAAATTTCACCCAATAACATTTATGGAGCTCAGGATATATTTACACTTGAATGGAGCGGAATGGTTCGAAGTTTAATGGATGGGGTAAGTCGAATCCATTTGACAGAGAGGCTCTACTGAAATCATTATCTGCCGAGTCTCCCATATTAGTATGCTTCCTTTGGGCTACTAAATACATAATCCCCCTCTCTAATAAAAAGCCAGGTGAGACTTTTTTGACTATTATACGATAGGACTTGTAACACATTTGACATTAAACTCTCTTTTTTGCGAGTCAATTGGAACTCAGTTGCGATCGTATCTGTAATTTAGGTCTCTTTCTAACGGCAAATTTTCCCTTCATCTCAGTCAATATTACTTGACCGCATTTTTTGAGGAGGGTGGCAACGCTGATAAAGTTTCTCTTCTGTCTGGGGGGCAGGAATGACTCTTACAAGAGTGTTATAGTCACTTTGTTGGATCTCAAGGGTGGAGGGGGGCAACTGCCCTTCCCTTACCCTAGCTAGGAACGGCCCTGTGTCTTGCTGTATGCGTTTTTAATCTTGACCTTTCGTTTTAGCATTTAATCATTTCATCTACATAGCTTTGCTTTGCTTCTTAGTTTAATTCTAAGTGGCAATTGCCTAAATCTATTGAGGTATACATTTTGAAAACAAAACGTTTGTTATTACGGTAATTAAAGTATTTGTTGTTGTTTGTTTTCAAACGTTTTTGGTAATCTTTCTTTAATTTAAGTCACCCCTTTAACTTGTTCAGAAACCGACTTCTGAATATGCCCCTTGCCCCTGTCTCTGATGAACGTCCTCCCTGTCCCCTTGTTCAGCTACTAAGAGCTTTTAACAACATAAAAAGACCGTAAAAACGTATGGCGTTTGCAGGTCACATGCGGCAAAGGTTGTGATAACTTAAGGGCTAGATCTAGACTGTTAGATTTCATTTCTAGTATAGGTTTCACTACGAGTACGACTTGTTAGCTTTTGTACTCGTAATGTTGACTACGAGATTTTCAGCAATTCTTGTGGTAAACCGTCGCCGTAGGACAACCACGATATTTGCCTGGATAACGATTTTTTGAACTTCTGTCAAGAACGTGTCGTACTCGTAGCTGAACTTATACTCGTTGTCAAATCCAAAGTTCTATGTTTCAGGGAGTCCGGTTTTGAACGATGAATGGTGCGTTCTTGGACCTGTACGGATCACATTTACAAGTTCTTCTAAACAATTTTGTATGTTTTATTTTGCAGAAATCTGATCTAGCAATCGGCTCATTCACAATCAACTCACAACGCCAAGGCGTTATCGACTTTACACAACCATATATGGACATTGGGCTGACAATCCTGATGAAAAAGGAAATCGACAGCGAGTATAAAGTGTTTTCCTTCCTAAAGCCTTTTGACGCCAATCTATGGTTGGCCATAGTCTTCACTACCCTGGGCGTGGGAGTGTTTCTATGGTTACACGCCACGTTCAGCCCACACGGCTACCATGGCAGGTATGGTACTCCCAAATATACGGGACTCCATGCACAGTACCATAACTCCGTAATATTATACATTCTAGATTGGATGTTGTTTTAAAGTTGCCAGTTGAGGTTAGTTTACTCGCAAACTACAGCGCACAAAAAGGATTTCCCGTCATGCTTCGCTCAGGTTGTGTAGGCAGGAAAGGTTGAATGAATGGCCGTTTTTATACTAGAGACGGCTAAGACGTCTAGATGACCTTAAGCTCCTAAGACGTCCTAAACTTGTCAGTATAAAGTCGAGAAAAAATGCAGACGGCTTAGACTTCTAAAATTAAGGAATCAAAACGATGCTCTTATCGTCGACCTTATTTTGCCAGACGGCTTAGCCGTCAAGTATAAAGACGAGACGCCCAGAAAATGACGGCCTTGCTAACATGAAACCGAAGCTCGATGCACAAATCCGAGTGTGGACTAGTCACGAGTCAATATGGCGACCTGCACTAGTGATATCTCACCAAAGGCCGTCAATAAGGCCATCTCGTCTTTATACTAGACATCCTTAACAATTATACGTCTCTAGTACAAAAACGGCCAATTATTTCATTCAATCCGAGAGAGAAAATGGATGAGCTTAAGCTGTTTTGTTGTAATTTTATTACACTCCTTATAATTCTTTTGCGTGTTCACCAGGTATGCCCAGTCACGTGACCGTGATACAACGCTAGCCGAATTCTCCAAGACCAAGAACAACCTGCGCTTCTTCAACGCCATCTGGTCGTCGTTCTCTTATTACGTTAGTCAAGGCCCGGATGTATTGCACCCAGTCTCCCTGTCTGGCAGGGTGGCTGTGGGGTTTTGGTGGTTTGCTGTTCTGATAATCGGTGAGATCAGAAAGGATGGGTCATTATTTTGAGGGGGGAGGGAGGAGAGAGTTGATGGACTGTTGGCTACACATGCATTTTTCACAATTTTTCTCTGGTACTATGCGTTTAAGTTGTTAAACGTGTAGCCGCCTTTTCAAAAGTATTTTTAGTATAAGCCGATTGTGTATTCAGTTTACAACAAATACTTTCACTCCGTTTGCACGCGAAGTTAGCTCTATCAAACTGGATAAGTCCAAGCAAACAGTCATGCAGACTGTCCAAAAGTTGCCATGTTACAAGTACGTACACGCTTTACTCTTTACGGAGTTCTTTTACAATGCACATAGCACAAAACATTCATATCAGTGGCTTCCTTAGCGATGCTGGTTGCGACTCTAGCCTTAAAGTCCGCAGACCCAGGTGAATATAGACTATCAAAATGCTGAAAATTACTCCAGGGTTGCAAGATATTAGTTTTATATGTCTTTTGTTTCAAATATTTTCGAGGAAACATGCAATCAGATTCTGCTAACAAATCGCACCTTTGAAGTTCTCAAAGTTCAGCCTCGGACCGACAGTTGTAAAGGATCATAGTGTTGTTTTGCTCACAGGTTTGCAACTTTATGAAAGTACGACTATCATTTTCACGTTCTTCTGTTAAAAGGTGCAACGTACACAGCCAACCTTGCCTCGTTTTTGATCGTCAAGCGGTTTTTATCGCCCATAGAGAGTGTGGAGGATTTGGCCAGGCAAACCAAGATCGAGTACGGCGTCCCGGCAAACGGCCAGGCCCAGATGTTTTTCCAGGTGAGGAGTCAGAAAGCCCAATGAAGTCACATTTTATCTTTTGCCTCATTTACACTCTACTGGATAGAGACTCGTCCGGACACACAAAATGTTCCATTACACAACGTTATAGCGCAAACAAGAGCAGTTTTTGGCGGCACAATAACCCATCAATTTAGTTCGAAATCTGAGAAATCGTTGTCTTCCACGTTCAAAGTGACACGAAAAGTGTGCCGGAAAAAATCGTTTCAGTGCAAACAAAAGGTCTTTTCGCTTTGTGCCACACCCATTCAAACCTGTGACATTAGTTGCCCTAAAAATAAAAAGAGAAATGTTTGGAAAAATTTTTGTTCAATGTTTGGTTTTGAGATTGACTTTGGGAAGTCAGGCTCCGTTAATAATCAAGAAGTTCACTGTTACAATACAATACCATACCATACCAAACCTTACAAAACCATACCATAAAATACAATACTAATATAATAATACAATACAAGGCAATACAATACTTTATTTCTATGGCGCCCTATTTAGTTGACTATTTCAGGCGCTTAAAAATTCATAAACTACGAAAAAGATTTTAAAAAAGGACGAAAAGGGGGTATCTTTCTACTATAATTGAAACCACTTTCGTTTAGGAACGTTGCCCAGTTTATTCTGGTCACATCTTACTCGAGTACAAGCAGAACGCGAAGCTTTATTTGAAAGAAACTAGTTTTAGTCTTCAACTCAGTTCTATCAAATAGAGGAAACTTTGAACTGACACTCTATGTATGTCACTTACACTAAACTAAAACTTATTTTGTATTCAGAATGTCCTTATGACCCGTTTTAACAAACACAAACAATTTTTGGCCGTATTTTCCAGCTATTTTCGAGTAAACCTACTTCATAGATGTCCTACCTACTTGTACGGAAAATGTTGCGTAACACTTGTTAGCAGTTTTTCTAAGATTTGTGGGTTTAATGTATTCAGACCTCCAGCATCCCCACGTACGTGACCATGTGGGAGTACATGAGCAGTATTGGGACCCTGGTTCGGAATTCCTCCGAGGGGGTACGGAGGGTCAGAGAGGGGAACTACGCCCTCATCTACGACTCCGCCATTCTGGATTTTCACGCAAAACAGAAGCCTTGTGACACGATACACACAGTCGGCAGGTAAGTATATTAATAATATTCCCTCTCACTCTCGGAAAAGTAAAAACAGCTATGCCTGCATTTTATGCTTAACTCGCCAATCACCCTTTTGGGCGAAACAAAAACAAATTTAGTTTGGTTGTGATTGGTTAAGTGTTGTCTAAGTGCGCGCTCCAGTGCGAATTCAATACCTTTAACCGCACTCGAAGCGCACTTCGGCGTCTCTGATGTCGACCTGATCCCATAGCAACGAAGAACTCAAGTGCACTTGAGAGAAACATTTTTTGTCGTTCACATCCACGTATATATTAAGTACATTTCACGAACACTTACGATCCCTAGTGCAAAACGCCATACTTGTATAATATGTAAAACCAAGTCAGATACCTCAAGATTACAGCAATTCCGGGGTCCATCACGGTATAAGGCTTTCTTATTCCTTGCGCTTTCGAACAACACATACTAATATACAATCTGTACTAAAACTAAGCTGTTTAGAATAGGATTGTACTATCTGGTACACAAGAGGGTTGTATTTGATGCCGAAAAACTATTTGGTTTGGTCCGAATATTTCTTTCCGAGGTAAAATCTTCCATTTTTACTCTGGTTTTCCGAACAACCAACAATCCCTTTTTCTGTTACAATGACCGTATACTTCATTTTTCGTAACTCCTTATTTGAAACAGTCTTGTGTCCACGTTGAAGGGACATGGCAGCAAAGCTTATAAACTGTAAGACTTGAACAAATTGTAATAGCTTTTGTTTATGCTGCCACACATGGAGACGAAATCAGACTGGTGCGGTATGTTGCAATAGAGCATGCGTTTTTAGACGCGCGCAAACGAAACTGCATCGAATCACTCCTTTGATTGTGTGCAAAGAACTGCAACGCAATTATCAATGCATGCAACAACAGATGCATGCAAACATGTTTGGTATTCAGTTAACACGTTGTCACAGTTCGTCGAGGGTAATTGTTTGTTCTTGCGAAAGTGTGCGGTGAGTGCGCGCATTATGCGATTGAATGCATTCAAACTAGCAATGAGAGACCTGCTTTGCAGCACGTGCCATCGAGTATGGATTGGAAGTACTGCGGTCACAGCATGGAAACTTAAAGCCTCAGTTTTGACTCGCCAGTGATTCAAATCTAGTGCTGGCGGTCGCTTTTGAGTGCGAGTCACGGCAACGTAAATGAAATTGATGACATGGTTGCAATGGATTTAAATTGCATGCGTCGAAAAATGCATGTTGATGCGAAGGTCTGTGGCGGGCTTTAGCAGTTAAGGCACAGATATCGCTTTTTCACAGGAAGGAGACACATCCATCAAGGTAATTTTATAAACACGGTAAAAAAAACCTTTTCGTGTTGGTGAAATGGTCTGAAACACATATTTATCGGAAGTACGCCGTTGTACAAGGACTTTGCCGTTTACACCCAGTTTACTGGCATCCAGGCTCCTCAGTCACTGCCTGTGTGGTCGGTCGGTGTCCCATGTTGGGTGACACGGTTCGTAACAGGACGGATTCAGGGTTTTAGCAAAGGGTTTTCGGAATGTTAAGAGATTCAGTTAGTACATTTTTCAGCAGTAAACGCTATTTTTTATAAGAACCAGTAAATTTTGGCCGAGCCTTACTGTTCTTAACTTTTTAGGAAATTTCAGCCTCAATTGTTCTTAAGCTGTCCTTATTTTTAAGGCACGCATAAAACCAAAACAGTAAGAAACTCCTAGAACATTCTAAATTTGTGATTATTAAGCGGAATAAACCGCAATGGAAATTGTATAAATCTTAGTCAACATTTGACGCATTTCGAAACAGTCCAGTTTGAGGAAAAGAAATTAATTAAAGAAAACTTTTCACTTTTGATACAAAATCCCAGCCAAGTTCGAGCCTCCTTGTTCTTATAAAATTATTCTTATATAAAAAAGCATGCAGTACGTTTTTGCTCCTACCACAATCTACATGTTTCATGCTTTTTGTTTTGGAGGGAGGGGAGGAAGGGGAGGGAGGGGAGAGTAACGGAGCTCTAACTAGCCACATGTGCTGTCCCTGTATTCCGCCACAGCAAAAACTTCGTACATCTGCACTTACAAATAAAAGCAAAACCTTTTTTTAATTCTGCAGAGAATTCGGCCGTTTCGGTTATGGATTCGGTTTGAAGAAGAACTCTCCCTTCACACATCAGTTCAGTGTCAATATTCTGGACTTACGACAAAAGGGATATATCGACACTCTCAAGAACAAATGGCTGACGGGCCAATGTATGGACGATCGGACCTCGGGTAAGAAAAACGGTACATACCTCTGCAAAAGCGCAGTTTTTATTTATTACTTATGTATGTCCTAAACTCTTGGATATTTGTACCATAGTCTCGACCAGGTTTGTCCTTAAATTTTGTTTTATGTAAATTTCAACGCTAATTTCCATTTGTCCGCTCCGACCAGCCAGATTCTAAAAGGGAGGCACGAGTTTTCAGAACTGTTTTGTCCAGAACGGTCTTGCTCGTGGATCAGAGCTGGTCGGTTCTCCCGCTCCGGTTGCCCAAAGCGCGGGAATTTGGAGAGTTGTGGAAGGAAAAAGTATGCGTGCGCACCTTGGACCTTTCCATTTAATAAACTGGCCAGAACCGACAAGACCAAAAAGATGGAAAGCGACTTACGCACTAGTGGATCAAAATGCAAACTTTACAGATCTTCATCGTTTTTGTCTATTTTAATATTCTTTTTGTCAGTAATCTGAGAAGACTAAATAAGAATAAGAACTAGCTGTTCTCGTCTGACAGTTGTAAAATGTTATAGTCATAAAAGTTTGAGTTAAATTAAAGAAAAAATTGCCTTGTTCAATACACAGGTGTATCAAGTAATCTTCATACCAGCGGAGACGTCCTCACGTTTACAGACATGTCCGGTGTGTTTTACAGCGTGTTCTTTGGAATGGCGGTCAGTGTATTTGTACTACTCGCGGAATTGCTACTCGAGTCGCACAGAGATAGCAAGAAAAACAAGAAACAGGTTTGTGTCTGTGCTCACTTCATCTCAATTTGCAGTGGAAAAGCTATGAAGCAAACGCAAACGACAAAGCAAACCGTGCGCAAAGAAAGAAAGTATTAACGTGAAAAGAAGAAAGTGAGACATGTATTTGAGATGTACAAAAATTCGTTATTTAACCAGTATTCAAATGAAGGAGTTACATGAATACAAAGCAGTAAAAGTAGTAAAAACTCGCAAATCTTCTGAGTTCGTGTGAAGATCGGGAAAGTGTTTTGTCCCATCAAAACTAACAAACGTGGTTTTTTATTCGCGGCGCTTATTCGAGGTGCGGCCTAGGTGTGGTGCTTATTCGAAGTGCGTCGTTTATTCGAGGATTTACCGTAAGCCGGCGGAAAAATATTTCGGGCAAACCTAATTTTATTCGTGAAGTAAAACCCTCTTCAATCACGGGCCCTGTAAAAAGCGTCCCCATTCCCCAAGAAAAACTAAATGAAGCTCACGACTATTATGCGAGAAATCTAAAGGGTAAGGGTTATAAACAACTTGCCAAGATGTTTCTGTGAAGAAGAATAAACTGCAGATAAAATGATTAATCTCCTGTTTCTCCTTTTCAGAGCCCGTGTCACGCATTGGGCAGAAGGATTACGACATCCTGGCTGAAATATCGTTCTGACAAGCAAACAAAAACCGTAACAATTCAGCCCAGTTCACCGCTGTATTTCAATAACAAGTTCGGTATCAGGACCACCTCAGGGCTCTTTGCACGTGCCCACCCGCAGTGTAACGACCTGGACAAGATCAGCCTCGCTGATTTTTCCAATCCCAGAACTCCTGAATCAAACGACAGAAAGACCGTAGAAAACGGTATCACCAAAGAAGACACTACTTCATGTTATAAACGGGCTAGTTTCGTCTGAGTCTGAAAATGACGTTGTTCTGCCCTGTTTGTCAAGGTGTGTGTTTTTGCATGCATGTATGTATGTTTGTATGTATGTATGTATATTTATTATATGGCTGACTGATTTCGCGTGCTGCGATTGGTCAATTCCAGGTCCGTAAGTTACCGTACGGAGCGCTGGCTCTTAATCACCTTTTCAAAACCGGAATAACCAACAAAGCCATAGAATAAACATCTTATTAGCCTCGTTTGCTCGGTCCGTACGGCAAGTTATGGATCCTCGTTTATTCCTTCATTGTTTTCATAAAAGGAAGAAAAAAAATTCGGTCAATAACTTGCCGTACGACCTCGCACTCGGCTAATAAGAGATACATATGTTTATGTTTGTATGTGTGGATGAGTGAATGTATGTATGTAGGCACAATAAGAAGCCCTATACTCCAAGTGGAGTGAGGGACTAAGAGAGATGTATGTATGTGTATGAATGCCTTTATGCAAGATGTATGTATGTTCGTTTGTTTACCGTCGCGGGATGAGAGAATGCTCGATACACTGCAATGCAGAGCGGTATACGTTAAAATATCAAGACACGGAGGTAAAATTAATAAAATCGGATAAAAGTAAGTAAAATCATGTTTAAAAAAACCTCTAAAATAAAAACTGGAATACTAGTTTTGAAAATTTTTTTTTCTGCGTTGGCGAGTAAGCTCAATACGGGTTTGATCAGCAAAGGTTGATATGTTATGTTTTTCACCTGTGGGATATGGTGTGTGGCTGACGTTTAGAGCGTTAGTTATTCTGCTCCAATGAAGAGCTAACGCTCGAAACGTCAGCTGCACACCATACTGACCAAATCCGACAGGTGAAAAACATACCTTATCAACCTTTGTTGATCAAACCCGTATTCTAAAATTCTAAATTTGTTAAGTGTAGTTTCACGCTCTATGGGGATCTCCAGACTCTTCAGACACCTTTTTTTTATTATTCTATCATTATGTGCTAGACGTGTGTAAGTACATGTTTGTAGGCATGCATGCATGAACTCTGCGGAAGAGCGTGCGTTTGCGTACTTTATGTACGAGTACGTGTGCATAATGCGCACGTAGTTTACGTGTGCGCAGTAGCGGAAAGTCCATTCCATGTTTAATATTCATCTTCAGCCCGCTGCACACCAGAAGAAAGTGCTGAGCACATCGACCGTTAGCTCAGCTGTTATGCCACCTATAGCCCGGCAGACTATCACTACCACCAAACACGGTGAATAGATCGCCTCGCGACTCATAAACTATCAAATACGACAAACACAGCCTCGCGAAGTGATTATCTCATGAAAACTCCGCCTCATCTCATGTGTACGGAGAGCTTCAGAATAGCTGATATAAAAATCCCCTGACAAGAAAATGGTCTTCTAAGTTGCAGGCTTCTATATGCTTAAAAGTGCAGTTTTGATGCCAGTATAAGAAAAAACAGACGCGTCCAGTAAAGATTTTCAGACAAACTTTGCTGTTTTCAAATAGGTCTTTTTAATGTCATATTATAACTGTCTTTTGTTAAAGCAGCATAAATATCTCAAAAATGTCTCGTGAATCTTCATGAGCAAAAGTATAAAGAGAATAGAAATTCTGTCCTTAAAAGCAGCAAACGAAAACCTATTGAAACATTCATAACGCTGTATTTAAGAAAAAAGTATCACCACAGAGTTTCAACACAAATTATTGCCATCGAGGTCAACAATAGTATAATTCATCTGATAACCTTTTCAAGAATTTAAAAGCAGTTTTTTGTGTTATACTGTGCTGTTATTGTACTGAAGTATCTAGTTATTTCAAGAAAAATTGTAAAAGAAACAATTTTTTTGTTTTCTTGCTTGTGACAAGGATATATACGCTGTCAAAATTGGAACTGAAAGGACAACAAGTAGCCTTCCCGAAAACGTTTATCGTCAGTGGGAGATTGAAAGGATGCGAAGGGGAAAACTTCTGGGGAAACCTAGCAAAAAAGCCATGTTTGCTTTCAAGAAACTATCGGTTCTTTCCCCATGCAGACGAGCTCAAGCAACTTAAATTCACATGGTTACCAACCGTAACTGGTTCCAAACGAGAAATCAGTATAAAGTGGTTTTTCATTTACGTAGCCTGATTTCAACAAGGGGGAAATTGGGAGAGTTGAAAACCATTCGGCACGTACTGGAAAGCCGGTTTACTTGCGAGCTGAGTTTTCGCCAAATCTGCAAAGTGTTAACATCACGCTATTACGTAGGGGAAGGGGTGTTTTTGACAGCAAAATGACCAGTTGTAACACACGGAATTTGTCTAAACATCAAACACATGTGACATATTTTCTTTTCACATGGATTTTTGACAAATCAGATCGCGCGTTCTATATAATTTTTTTTTTTAAATTACGGTAAATTTCTTGCACATGAAAGAACCTGTACGATTTAAACTTGTTTGAAAACGAATTGTACTGCGCGCAAAGCAATATAAAGACTTCCAAATCATGCAATTACCAGTAACAACGTAAGTCCTGTGTCGGAAACCTTACAGTTTGTACGTTCACTGTTCAATTCTTTTCTTCTCATAGTTTGTATTTCCAAGGAATAGCTGCGATACTGAAATTTTGGTTATTAAGCTATATCTGCAACACAAGCAACAGTTTTACAGTTCTTATGAAACTCGTTAACGTCTCAGTAATAGTTTCAAATGGATAACACGCAGTTCTGTTGCTACCATATCTCTTTTTGAAAAAATTCCGTTTCGTCCTGTTTCCATTTGCTTTCGTTCTGGAGCAAGAAGTTGCCGGGTGTGCAGTGTTGTTCATTCCATGCCAGGCAAACTTTCTCTGGGAAACACGAAGCTCAGATCATGGGTAAGATCAACACGAGTAGTTCCTTTCAGAGTTTCACTTCTGTCCTGTAGATACTTGTTCAGCCTGAAATTATAAGTTAAGTACAATTTATCTGATTATCATGTACAAACTCGGTGACGTTGGTAATTCAAAAAGTCTGATTGGTTCGCTATCTCAGGTAAATGGATTGCCTCCTTGGAGGAGTGTAAAAGCTAATATCATTGTTTGCTGAATTCGAGGTGAACCAAAATAGTGGAAAATGTTCTCAACGCCATTATCTTCCGAGATTGAACAAATAAAACAAACCTGTATACTAACCAAACCAGCGAAAAGCACTTTTCGCTTGCTGATTGGCCGTTTGAGCTCTCAACACTCGCCGCTATTCCGAGTTCGCATGAGTAAGCACAGACGCGTGCACAGCATCGTTTTAGAATAGGTCTTATTAAAAACACTGTGTCTAATTATTGTGCTCCAATAAAAAAAGGAGTGGCAGGGCAGCTGCTGAAACAAAAGTCCGTTGTGGACCTGGTAGACTGAGCTTTATTTCACTATTCCCCTCAAAACAATAAATTTCATTAATCGTCCCACAGAACTTGCAGCTGGTAAAAAAAACCCCAGCAGACGAGTAGCTTATGCACGAGTGCGTATTAGACATTCATTAGCAATAAACACAACAAGTGGGTTCCCTGTGAGGTTTCTGAACGATTCTATAATCAAGTCTAGCGAAAGCAAGTCTATTCCCAACGTACCTTCTGACTGGGAGGGGTGATGTAATCAAACACGTCCGACTCGTCGTCGTACAGCACCTAAGAAGACAAGAGAAGACAGACACAAGTTTAGTCTACGTGTGTTGGGTAGCTCTCAACCAGAGCCAACTCTAGTGAGTAATCAATGGTGCGTTCGTTTGATTCTCTTCCAGAAAAGAAATTCGTGGAAAAAATTTGGAAAGTCCGTTCGATTGACTCGGTTTTCCCATTCCGGAAAATTGGAAAAACTCAGAGAATTGACTGCATGTGGCGTCATTGAAACTCAATCCTAGGCGGGAAAATGGCGAACAGTGTTTGGATCGTAGAGCTGAAAAAAGGCCATAATGACATTCTTCTGTTGATTCGGAAATACAGCGATACTATGAGAATGTATTCAGAAATATCAACTCATAAAAATTACTGCGGGAACGTATAGCTCAAGTATGGAGGCCGTGAACTCCAAATTCACCGCCACTGCAGTGCAGATGGAAGAGAAATGGAAGGAACTGACGGCTGCCTCTAGAAAATGCGTTGATCACAACAACGTATCGGACACTGAAGCAGCTGGTGAACGTCTTATAATGAAAACAGGATATCACGCTGGGCTTTTTTCTTAAACCAGAAAACGCGTCTTTGTTAAATTTGCGACTTTCTAGAGTTTTCCAAAATAAAACGGAAAACTTTGGTTTTTTCGGAATGGGGTCAATCGAACGCACCTTAAGGCAAGTCTCCCTCGAAAGGTTCGGCCAACCACTCCAGTGTCCACTATCTGGAGAATCCGAGTTCAAGTCCCACTCTGACCGCCAGCTTTGTTTTTACAGAAAATCTGAGTTTCAAATCCTTGGCCATGCTTGTAAATAGCCAACTGGTTCACCTCCAGCCTATTGGAGTTCTTAACCCAGTTATGTTCAATTTGTATGTTTATTTGATTATTTATAACACGACACTGAAAGGCGCCGATGGGTTGTTGTCATTAGAAGCTGTATTTTTTGTAAACTTGCAAACGGCTAAAAAATATGAAAATAACCTAGTTTGCTTGTCTTACTATTTTTATCTACTGTGAAAGGTCAGTGGTGGAAAGGCCTGGTCGAAAGAAGTTGCACTCCCTTCTCTAAATGTTAAATCTGGATTTCCAGACGCCATCTTGGAAACTATGACAGTTACTGTACCTTGATATCTCGCACGCATGCGCAGCAGGTTTTCATACACGTATGTTACGCCTTAAAATTCTACTTTGACAAAAAAAAAATTTTAAAAGTATAGAGCAGTACTGCAAAAAAGTCCACATTGGTTAATGTGAATCTACCTCTTCCTGTCTCCGCGGTTCCCGCCGCGATTCCCTTGGCACTTCAAAAGGGACAGGACGGTTGTGCTTCTGCAGTATCTGGGCTAGAGCAATCTTCAAACTATTATTGGGGGACTCGCCATCTGTTTCTAGTTTCTCATAAACGGCCAGGGCAGCGTCAGGGTCCTTCTTTGCGTCTGAAATAAAGAAAACTTAGTAACTAAAGTAAACACGTAGGTTTTGTAGTGTCTCGTATATTACTGAATGCAACAGGCAGCAAAAGATAGAACTATTTTGCTGTTTAAAGTACCAAATTGAAAACTCCTAGATTCTCCTAGACTCCTTAATCGTTGTATTCCAGGGGGAGTCTTTACACACGAGGATTTTTATTTTGAAAAGGTTGAAAATGCGGCACAACTTTCTTTTATGATTAGTTGTTATAAGGTCGAAAACCCTTTGAATAAGTAAGCCCAAATACTGGTCCATTGGGTTTAGGCGGTGCGGGTGGGGGACGGGATAAGTAAGCGCGGGCCAGAGCACCTCCTGGGATTATCCTCGTACACTAGATATACGGCACTGCCTTTTAGTCTATTTCCTCTTCTCACTCACCATACGCGTTTAATAAGGGGATGTAAAGCAGTCCATAGTTCAAACCCTGCTCAGTCATGAAATCCATGCAGTTCTGTATTGCTTCAACTTCTCCTCTACTTGCAGAATTTTGAGCCAATTTCATAAACTGAAGATTGTTGTACTGTGGCCCATATTTCTAGAAGGTGAAACAAAAGCAATCGTTATAGCATGACTGTATGAGAGTGACTTTAAAGTGTATATATATCATTTGTGGGTTTTTTCATACTTAGAATCTACTTAACGTTCTGATATACATAGCAAAAAAAATTTTCTTCGTGGTGCAAATAGCATTTAAACAGGCGAAATTTTACTTCTTGATTCAAGTTGGATAATGTGACTTCAATTCCAGAACTACTTTGAGTCTACAGTTGCTGGAGAAATATCTTGTTTTGTGTTTCCTGACTTTTTACAATTATAAACAACAGATGTAAAGAATGCCAGATCTTCCTCCAGTGATTGAAGACTCGAAGTGTGACTTCCGTAATGACGTCATAGCCCAACTTGGACCCATTCTTCATTTTGCGCGGTCATTTTGAAAGCGGAAGTAAAATTTCGCTTGTTTGATCGCTAGTTAAGCCACGAAGAAAAATCCAATTTTTTTGCTATGTATAACAGAACGATAACTTGATGCCAAATATGAAAAAACCCATAAGTGATAAATACACTTTAAGAGAGCAGTAAGCCAAGGTCAAATGAGCACAAGGGCTGTTGTACTATGGCCCATATTTCTAGAAGGAGAAACAAAAGTCATCGTTGTAGCACGACTGTACGAGAGTGACTTTAAGAGAACAGTAATCGCGTTTCAATCAAGCACAAGGGTTGTGTAAGATTTGTGCGACCAATTTTTAAACTAAAGTGGCCAGAACCAGTTATTTTCAGTCGGCTAGACCAAAACATGGAAAGCCGACTTATGACTGGTCATATCAGTTGTCCTAACCTCAATAATACTGTCAGCCAAGTCTCTCCGGCCGGCGTGAAGGCACGTGAACAAGAGACCATGAAGAAAGAACTGATTCCTTCTGCCCGTCATCTGAGCCGACTCGACTTTGAGTGTCACGATGTCATTTAGAACTGCAAAAAGATGCACAAACGCAAAAAACAGTATTTACACAGAGAGAAGTAACGCAGCTAAACTTCAAGAAGGGTCTATCGAGTCGAACATAGCGGCAACAAAACAAAAACGTTTTACTTTAATTCTTAGAAATATGGTTTCAAAAATGCCGGAACAAATAAGCATTTTACACCTCAAGAGTTTTCACCCCTTCCCTCCCCCCTAGACGTTCAAAGCTATACAAGGTTCTGCTGTTACCCCAAGGAAATGTGAAACACTACCATTGAAGGCACGAAGTCAGGCAATCCCGGAAAAACTCCATGTTATCAAAAGTTATGATTCGTTCTTTATGAGAGTAACTTGTTTCGGTTTTATTGTAATTTTATATGGCGTATCAGAAATGTAGTTAGTTTGCTGCGAAAACTATTTTTGCATAAGCCATAAAAGGCCATTACTGCATCATAAAAACCAGCGGTCCAATGCCAAAAGGCAGGAGACAGATGACAGAAACAAAAATTTCTGTACATGGGACTGGAATCAAGTTTTAATCTTGTCTTCTATGTTTGTGATCAACACATAATGTACTGAAGAGGTCTCACCATCCTCAAACCGCTTGTTGCCAGTCCTGGCCATAATGTTCAGTAGCAGCATGCAAGTGCTGGTGGTAATAAGTGTACCATTCTCTTTGCTTTCCTCAAACGCTTCCAACGCACTCTCCACATCCTCTCTACAAAACAGTTCAGCAATAGGTTTCAGTCTTTCTTGACAAGGATTAGATTCTAGTTTAAGAGTTACTTGCAGAGAAGAACGTACGCCGTTTTAAGGTTTATAGTGTTCATAAGGAAAATTGTGCACTAATATCGGTAGTCAACACCGGCATCAACAGCAACAGACACTGTTTGAATACAAAACAGCGTGAAATATTAACTTCAACATTAGCTAGCATCAATATAATCAAAGACCTCATCTACATCGTCATCTAAATCAAAGACATAACCATCATCACGACGCCACTACTATCATCTTCATCACCGTCATCGTCATCATCAACCTCAACAATTAATGAAACTCAATAGAGAATACCAGCATTAAGAATGAACACCAGTAGTACCACGGAACTTCTTTTAAAGGGGAACTTCATGCTCGCTCTATGCAAAACTGCTGCTTTCCAAAACTAGTTCTTTTCAGTTTCACTAAATGCATATTGTTAAAGGCGACCTGATTTGACAAAGACACTCTTCCAGAAAACAGAATTGTTCAGGATCAAAACAGTTGGGAGTTGTTTTATCCTACGGGACAACACTAAAGTCGCTTCACAACTTAAAACTGAAATCCGTTTTCATCGTCCTCGAAATCAAACCATCCCTGTCGTATTCATAACCTAAAAGGTAGAATTATGCTTGAATTGTTTGCAGCAGAAGTTATTTTTTGGATTTTTAACGTTTTATCCCAAGCTGAAGAAAGGAGTTTGCATTCAAAGCGTGAAACTGCCCCTTTTTAAAATATCCGTGGAACACTTGACAAACCAACATTACAGATACACAGATTATTGGGCTTCTACATAAATAGAAACAACCTTTTTGGCGTCATCACAAATCTCTTACTTGAACAAGTATGTTTTCACCAACTCTGAGTAAGACAGGTGATCAGGTTTGTATCCATCTTGTTTCATCTGCTTTAATATTTCTCTCTGTGCCTTGGTGTCACCTGGATGTTACAGATATGTTAAGGGAATGAATCGTGCATGAAACACCCAAAACAGTTGTAACTAAGCCTTGAATGAAACTAAACTAAACTGTCGGTTAAGCCTAGATGTACTCGTGCTAGTTTTACAGTGCAATGAAATAATATTCCTTCTGCAACTTCTAAACTTAAAAAAACAGCTCTGCATCACTTGTGCTTTTATCATTGTCAGTACACGTAAACCAGAGCGTACATGAAAATGAAGTTCGTCAATTGTTGTTACTTTAAACTGTAGCACTATTGGTTAGTGAGAGAAAAACAGTGGTGTAAGTAGTATACCCCTCAGCAAAAATGTAATGTATGGCATTTATTTATACTAATGAACGTAATAGCTTTTATAACTATTGAGCGTAGATAGGTTTGGAAGCAAAACGTTTTAGACCCCTCGTCTGTTGCCTCCCCATAAACAGCCCTTTCTCATTTAACTTTCTTTTGTGGGGGGAGGGGAAGGGGTTATTTACCTTTTATGATCATGTGAAATCGCCCTCCAGAATTCTCGCTTTGTACTTGAATTTTACACATCAACAAATTAGAAGAAATAAACTGTTCCTAAGGAAATTCTCACGTGATCTCAATATGCGCCACAAGCCACCCAACCCAACTAAATACGTCATTTTAAAGCTGAAAAACCCTCACTTCTTTCACTCAAGTCTCCTACTTCATATTTTGCGTCTTAGTCGTGTAAGTATCGCTATATTCTTTAAAGTACTCCGTCCTACGTATTTAGCATTCGAAAATTCCATTCTTCAATTCGATAAGTTGTGGCTTATTGGGCAATAGCTTCCTTAAAAGGACGAGCTTCCCGTTAAATAACACATGATAAAGTATTGCTAATTGAAGTGTAACAAACATACCATGAAACTTGTAAACTCCAAGTAGCTGATTGAACGGGAATGTGGATAACCTAACTTGTGGCATAGCCTTCAGTTCTTCAAAGAGCTCCAGCACCTCTGACGAGGCAAAACAAGTAAGCCATATGATAATTTGTAACAATATATTTACACGTCCTTGTGTTTGATGCAAGCAAGTCTCAACGTCTTTGACAACGAAACAATTGTTTATTCTAAAGGCTCACACACGGCAAACTTGTGAAACAGTGACGTATATCATCTTTTATTTAACGTGTAACACTGAATGTTTTTAACGTGTTTCAATAAAGTTTGTATTAAAGTATGTAGCTATGTAATGAGCAACGAGATGCGTGTTCCCTTTTAAAAACTTTCCTTGACTATTCGAACATACTGAAGGGGGTTCTACGGCAGATTAAACTTCATATTTTACGAACTACAAGGGAATTTTAATACATATTTTAAAATTTTAACTTAGCTTTCAAGTAACTTCATGGACTCTCCAAGCCTGGTTATTTTATTTTCCAAACCAAAGGAATTTTCAGGATTAAAAGGGCTGCTGGAACACTGCATATACATCCATACCCATCCAAACCCACCCATATCCATGTACACTTACTCGGCACGTCTCCTCTTTTCGAGTACGCTCTCATGTACTCACTGTACACTCGGTACTGTTGACTTCCTATACCATGCTCGCTGTGGGTTGGATCGACAAGTTATGGTAAAAGCATCTGTTACCGTGAATGATCTAATTAAGGCCCTGGGCTTTAAAATGATTTCAGTGCTTTCGGGAGGGCGTTAAATAGGTTAAAGGCGTCTACTGGAGAGAGGCGTTCACTTCTTAAAAACGACAGCTTTACAGTGTTTAGACAACGCTTTCCATTTCTTGTGCGTACGCACAGGAATGCCAACAAAACTGTCTGTGATTAGTGCAATTTAACTAAACAATGTCAGCTCTGGCACAGCAGTTCACATAATCTTAAAGTTTAAATATTGACAGGGAACAGAATTTATAATATTATCTAACAAACGTCTCATTTAGGGGGAGGGGGCTTTGTTAGATACGAACGTTTAATAAGTTGGGGCGTCTATCTCAAAATCGCATTTTGACCTGAGCGTCTGTTAGATACGAGGCGTTTAATCGAGAGTGGGCGTCAACTCAATCATTTAAGGGTGTTCATGTGCTTTTCTTTACAGTGTTGCATCGGATAGCTCCTATAAAGATTGACCGTTTTAATGACTAAACTAAAACCGCCAAGCTCGAAGGGACACACTTGTGCTCAACCATGCAGAGAAACCCTTGAATTGTAACAACAAAGAAGAACTCTTGCTTTTAAGACATACGAAAAAATATCAAGCGATTTTATACATACCTTTATAGCAAAGGAAAACAACATTCTTGAATTACATTAACCCTACCCTGACCTAACACAGTGAAAGATCTGAACCGAGGTGGAGAGGGGGAACAGGAGGGGTGAAGCACCAACCCCACATCTTCGACATATTACAGCGTAACCCAACAAAGACAACAGCTAGCACTATGAACCCTTTTGATTTTTCCTGGAATGTGAAGTTCCGGAAAAAATCCACTCCCCCTGTGGAGGTAACTGGAATTTCCTGGGGGAGAGGGGCTCTGTCGGCTGGGAAATTCCTAGGGGGAAGAGGGGTAGCTGTGGGACCAAATTTTCGGGGGGGGTCTGTGACAAGAGAGTAGTAAACTGAAATGAATTTGAAGGGACTATTGGATGCCAAATGAGGCCAAATGGATCTGCCAGAAAATAATTTTGCTCAGTCTACTAACCCCAATTTTCAAGATAACAAACCACCGCGTATAGTTGTTCAAAGCGAATTCGCACGGACCATTTGTAAGAACAGATTTGTAAGAACAGTTTTCATAAGACCGTTAAAGATGAGATTTTCCAACACTTGCAAACATATCGGGAAAATAAGAACATAATAATGCTAAGCAAAACGTTTACACATTAACATAATATCTGCAACATGCAAAATATTTTTGGCAAGAATAAATTTCTTCGTTAACGAAGTTTGGCCTCCCGTGATGTGCTGAAGTTATAATTACTTTTGTATAGCTGGACACAGCGGCCACAATTTTTCTTCTTTAAATAAACTTTATATAAAGTCTGAAAATACGAGCTCAGATTTGACTAAAACAACATATTTTAAGCAAATACATGGGAAACTAGAAAACAATACAAGCTCGGCAAAACTTTTCTGGTTTTTAACGCCGCTGTTTAACTATACAGCATTACTCTGGTTTCAGCAGTAGTCCTAAATAAAACATGACTGTGCGGAGGAATCTTTTGTGGAAGTATAAACAGTAAACTCACAAAAAAGTCCTAAAATTTCTAGGGCCACGGGGTAAGGGGTAAGAAAAAATTATAGTGAAAATTCCTGGGGGAGGCAAAGTCCTCCCAAAACGGAAAATTCAGGGGGGGAAGTTATTTTTTCCTTCCGCAGGGGATGATGTGGACATTTTCTGGAACTACACAATTCATCTCCAAACAATTTTATGAATTAGTTGGAGATACACTGCTCTCCTTGCTGCCAGAACAATCACACTTCTGATCAACAGTCTTCTCAGAGTAAAAATAGGGTTACAATAAACGGAAGCAACGCGAACACCGACTGACAAGATCCTTCCCATAGTTTTCAAGAGTGTGGCAAAGTTTCTGGCAGCACACTGTTAGTCGAGCGAGACTAACTATGCTCAAACTATGAATATGTAAAGGGGATCAATGCTCCCTCAATTTTTATAATCATGCCGTCAAATTTGGCAAGTTGATAAAATAATAGCCGGTGACGAAAACCGTCCTGGCGAATTTTGAAATTCCGC
>JAOBRG010045896.1:0-14457 GCA_027574985.1 Umimayanthus nakama | reverse complement strand
GATACAACACAACACAACACAACACAAAACAATACAATACAATACAACACAACACAATACAACACAACACAACACAATACAATACATTACAATACAATACATTACAATACAATACAATACAATACAATACAATAAAAAACAACACAGTTAAATACAACAAAACAGAGTATAACACAATATGTTACAGGACAAAACACAACAATACAGTACAATACAATACATAACAATACAACACAGTAAAATGGAAAACAATATGAAACAAAACAATACATAAAAACACAGTACAAAACAATACTATACAATATATTATTTTACTTGAAAGCATTTTTTAAAGCTAGATACTATTTAGGTAGCTAAGCTATGGTTCATAATCTTGTTAGCTAGTTAGTCAGTTAGATCTTTAGTTTGTTATTAATAGTCTGTTGAGCAGTTTAGTTAGTTAGTTTGTAAGTCAGTCAAGTTTGTCAGGTAGACAATATATGGTTTACATTCGTTTTTATATAATTGATTTGCTTTTGTTTATTGCGTTTCAATTTTTCTCAGGGGGTTTTATTTTTATAAATAGAAAAGTTCTTTAACACATATACTGTTTCGTGATTGCATTTTTTAAACAATACAACTTTAAAAGAATCAATCTCATTTTTGTTAATAGCTACCAGGACATCTTCAACGAGGCTCTCTCACTGGCGCAAGTCGCGTCCCGATGGCTCTATATAAGACTGGACTTTCTGTCGGCGGTCGTAGTAGCCATAGCAGGGTTCACATTTATTGGGACTGGAACCAACGCAGGTACTGTGTAGAAATACGTTTGGTCGGTTGTCCATACATCGAAACTCGGTTGAAAAGTATTTTGCTGCTAAGTTAACTTAAACCTTAGCTTTCCGTTGTTCGTACTGGTAAATCAACTTGGTCTCTTTGTTCACAGAGCTAATATCAAGCAAAGAACAGCCATCTTGACATGTGACGTGTAGCAGTTGCAATACCAGACTTAACTTTCAGGGAATAATATTTTAAAAAAATCTTTTAAAACTATTACAAAACTTGCGAATAAAAATTGTATTAAGTAGGTTGCACTGCGCAGCTCTTCTGCGCATGAAAGTAAATATTAATCCTTTAGATATTTCATTTTTACTTGAAAAAAAATGTACCCTTTGATTAATGATTGGTAAGAATGATTGGAAAGATTGAAAATGTGTTCGATTAAAACCAACTTTGGTAAAACTCGCACCAGGCTCCCCTCGGAAACGAGCAAAAAAACACCAATTTTAGTGATATCTTGCATAATATATCCTTACCAAACAAGATGACCCCCAATTTTTTTTCGCTCATTTCATTGACAGTTTAGTGACCCTGAATACTTGAACAAACTACAAAATTCTATCGACAGGAGCTTGAAACATAATTGAAAACGCTTTTAATAACACAAAAACATCGCCTTTTTGTACGCAACTGTGATAACGTTTCTGTTTCCTTTCCAGCTTGAAAGTCAAAGATTGAACTTAAAATTGCTATAAAATATTTGGATATACTCAAAGTTATTTGTTTAAATACTCTGTTACACATTTTAACTGAGACACGGCTTATTTGTTTGAAACAAGCAAATTTATATATTTTCTAAATATCAAGCACTTGACAATGAAATTCTGTGAACCTGATTGGCTCTCTACTCGTGATCACGGTATAAATCATATATACCGCAATTTGTCCAAATATGGAAACTGAAAATTTACCACCATAAATTTTTCCTTAAAATGGCCGAAACTCGTATCGGTATAAAATAGAATTCAAAATATTTTTATCCAGTGTCTGGTATTTAATAAGACAATTATTCCACTTACGCTTGTTGGATATGAGCTTATGATAGCCGAGTCGGCATAAAGGGGCGTACATTGATTAGCTCTAGTTCTTAAACAAGGTCGGGAAAATGACGAAGGGGGGGGGGATGAAAAGGGGAGGTTCAGATGAAGAGGGGGGATGAAGAGGAGGGATGAAGAGGGGGGTTGAAGAGGGGGGATAAAGAGCGGGGATGAAGAGGGGGGATGAAGAGAGGGGGGTTGAAGAGGAGGGGGTGAAGAGGGGGGTGAAGAGGGAGGTTGAAGAGGGTGGATAAAGAGCGGAGATGAAGAGGGGGGTGTTGAAGGGGGGGATGAAGAGCGGGGATGAAGGGGCATTGAAGAGGAGGGGATGAAGATGGAAGGATGAAGAACTAAGGAGGAGGGAAGGAGGAAATGAGGAGAAGGGGAAGATGAAATGTCTTTTTAAAAACATCCAAAAAAACCTTTTTAGTATTTTAAAAACAAATAATGCATTACAATAAATTTGTTACAATAGAAAAATCAAAAAACATAAAAAGGATTTGAAACAAAGAGACTTAAACCCCAATTAAGAGAACGGAAATGAAGTGTAATGATGGCTATTACTGTTAGTAGCTGAGACAGAGTGTTGAATTACGACAAACTCCGTTCCATTTTTTGTGAAATGCATCAAACCTCTGATGTTTGATGGTAAGTTTTTCTTTGTTTTGTAAGTAATACAATATAACAACTATACTAATATGAGAATATAACTAAACGTTTCTCACCTGTGCAGCCAAGATCGGTTTAGGAATAAGCTACCTCCTTCAACTTACCGCCACCGTGACGTGGGTATTTGACGCAGGTTCTGAAGTAGAGAGTGAGATGACGTCAGTGGAACGAGTGATGACATACACCGACTTACCCCCTGAGGGAGGGTACGAAAAAGACGCCACACCCCCGGACTATTGGCCTGAAAGAGGCACTCTTAAATACTCGGATGTCTCCTTTGCGTATTACGAGGAAGGACCAACAGTTCTCAGAAACCTAAGTTTTGATATAAATGGAAGTGAGAGAGTGGGGATTGTAGGCCGGACAGGGGCTGGAAAATCTTCGGTTGTATCTGCTCTATTGCGCATGCCTGAATGCCGTGGCGATGTTTCAATTGATGGTCTTTCCATTAATGCACTTAACATCCAGAGGTCGCGTGCAGCTATTGCAGTTATCCCACAGAACCCATTCTTGTTCAACGGGACTTTGAGAATGAATATGGATCCAAGTGGCACATTTGAAGACAAGCAGATTTGGGAGGCGTTAGAGCAAGTTCAACTAAAACCAATTCTTCAAGAGCGTGCGACACACGGCGGACAGCTTGATTATGAGATCACGGAACACGGTTCAAACTTGAGTGTAGGCGAGCGTCAACTGATTTGCCTTGCTCGGGCCTTGTTACAGAACAAGAAGATCATTGTTCTTGATGAAGCGACAGCGAACGTGGACTACAAGACCGACCAGGTTCTTCAAAACATCATCCGCACGAGCTTCAAGGACCGAACTCTGTTGACTATTGCACACCGCCTCGACACAGTGCTGGACTACGATCGCATTATGGTCCTTGATGGTGGCCGATTGGTGGAGTTCGACAAGCCATCTATCTTGCTGCAACGCGAAAACAGCCAGTTTTCGAAACTATATGGAACTTACAGACAGGATAGTTCCTATTCAACAGGATAAAGAATCACCATATTCCAAGACACTTCGGCTTTCGAGTTCTGCTCTCCCCCAACTGCGTTAAGCTTTAACCCCAAACATACATACACACGCACGCACACACACACAAACGTATACACAACAACAAAAGCAACAACAACAAAGAAATTTGTTTTACCTAATATTTGACAGTTTAGAATAACGTTTGTTAGCTATTTGTTGGTAGGTGCTCACTGCCTGGAATAAAACCATAAGGGGCAACAAGAACTCTTCATCTATTTTGATTATGTATATGTTTTGATCGGTGTATGAAAAGCATGTTTAACAGAAAAAGGGAGAAAAGAAAAAAATTGCATATTAAAAACAGTGATTAAACATGCAAGAGAAAGAGATTGTATCATAACATTATAACAACAACAAAAAATAAAGTAGTTTCTAGTCTACATGTCACACACATAAATACATATGTGCATACAAAAAGAAGTAAATACACACACACACACAAACGCGCACATACGCAGACGCACACACACGCACGCACACACACACACGCAACATACACGCACACACACACACGCACACATACACGCGCAACATACACGCACACACACACGCACACACACGCACACATACACGCGCTCACGCACACACACACGCACACATACACGCACACACGCACACACATACAAATTTATTTAGCTTTCCTTGATTAGCGGGATGTTTATCATAGCGTGAGCGAACTAGATCTCTCCCATCTTAAAAGACTTTGTGGATTAAAGTGCTGAACTTCAAAGGAGTCGGTGCAAGTAATAAACTATAATGAAAGTTGTAAAACGGGCTAAACTGTTAAAAAGCAAATAAAAGTGTTACGTAGTTCTTGTTTCGTCTTTGGATGAGGAACTGATGCCTTCTCCCTTTCCCCTAAGCTTAATCGGTCACGAAACTTTTGTCTCTGAGTAGTGTTGTTACTTTTTTTTTGCAAAACACTTGTTTCTAAAGCGTGATGATGACATTATCATACTTTTATATATTATTGTATTATTAATGTATTTACACATTTGATTATTTCAATAATATATAGTCGTGTGAGCGAAAGAGAGCTGCTTATAGGTCAGTGGATTCACTGCTGAACACTCAAACTAATACATTGGCTCCTCAGCTATAGTGTATGTACCTGAAATCGTTACCAAATCACATACAGAAAGTCTAGAAACTATGAACCGTTGTTTTAATCATCACAGCGTCCGCACAGCTCTTAACTCCTACAGTGACTAGCAACGGGCTTGTTTCGTCCTTGGTTGGCATCAGCCTTGCATATATCTAGAGAAAGAATGGTTATAACTAACAAGAACATGTGTTACTTCGAGTTTCACACCAACCGAGTCGTCAGAACGAAATCACGGCACAGTTAGGTTATGATAGCTATTCAGTGATGTCAAAGCACGATGCCATAGAACAATAATCGCTGTAGGTACTCTAACATGAACACACCTTTTTTTTGCAAGTACCCACGCAAGAATTCCGGCAGGTTAAACAAACCTGCCCGAGGACAAAGGCATCTGAGTGGTGTTGATACCTCGGGTACCCATTGTCTGAACACAGCACCAATTTATGGCAGTGCAAAAGTACTAGGTTTTGAGCATCGCTATAGTTCACAGCTGAAACTATCACAAAACTTGTCGTCCAGTACTTCTAGTTAGTACCACATTTACAACAAATACTGGCTTGTGATTGGTTGCCTGACTGAACACTACCTTAATGCTGCAAATATGTAATTAAAACTTACATTTGCACTGTCATCAGGGAGCTTCATTTCTTAAGAAAAATGGCAAAGGTTAAAAATGTTTCGAAAGTCCTCGGCAAATATTCTAAAGTCTTTGGAACTTCTAAAATCTTTACAACATGGGAAGTTTTCGGTAAATCTTCGGAAAGTGCTTAAATGTTCTTTTTCCACGCTTGTAATAACCGTCTACAGCACGGCTGTTATGATAACAAACTAAAGTCACTGGTACAGGTTTGGACAATCCGGCTCCGAGTGGGCATTTCGAGAAAATGATACGGCACACCGCGCATTTGAACAAACAATTTCTGAAGCCGATTTTGTCTAGACCACGTTGGCAATTAGACAAATTTTCGAAAAAAGGGACCAATTTATCGACCGATGTCTTTGAAGTTTCGTGATCCTGTATATTCAACACCAATAATAAAACTTCTTCGTCAGGAAATCTTGCAGCGATCGCGAACCAAATATGTCAACAGCTTACATCATTGAAATGTGGAAAAGTCACGCATGGCAAGTAGAGTCGTTCCCGAAATCGGCGAGTGTAACGTCTGTGAAACAGCTGTCTTAGTGCTGATAAACAGATATAACTGAATTAGACATGCTGAAAGCGTTGAAAAAGGTGATAGAAATGAAAAAGTTAGCAATGTTTGCCTTATGTGTTTGTCTAGCAATCGGTTGTATTCGAGAAGAATCCTTCCGTTCAAGTTACTTTCAGATAAGGCCGAGTTTCCGACCCACTGGTCATCTCATCAGAACAATGTTTGCCCAAAGTTTCTTGATGTGCGTACATTATTGCATGAGAGAACCACGATGTGTTTCAATAAGCTATGAAAACCACTTGAGAGCAAGGGGCGACTGTGAGCTGCACAGTGAAGATGCTATCACGGTTAACCTTGTTTATGACCATAGCTCCACCTATGCTACGATGTAGTGCGCAGTAAGTCTCTTAAAGTGTTTTCTTGTTTTGCATTTTGTGTCACTGTACATGTTATTGTAGTTTGCAAGTTCAATTCTTGACTTATCAAGAGCCCCAAATCAATTTTGTAAAAAGATTACTGGTGTTTTAGCGTATCCGCTTTTCTTTTTATTTGACAAATGTTCACAACTAAAGTTTTAACTTTAGATAACTATGGAATCATCTTTCAAATTTTGTAAATAAAAAAACCCCACTTTTATAAAGATCTAGGAGAGTTCATCTCTAAAAAGCTGCATACCGTTATGTTTGACGAAAGAGTTTCCGTTTTTAGGTATGGTTTTCATATAATGTTTTAACACACTAGTCTGTTTTTCTTCTCTATCTAATGATCAGATGCATAACGTGTCAAAAAAAGCAACATGTTTAAGTTTGAGAGGGTTTTTTTTTGGTTTCGTTTTGAAGGCTTTTGTTTTAATTTTAAACCGGTTTGGCGAATAATATTTCTCTGTGCGTAAATGTAGAGTAGATTTTCTCTGTTAGATTTGTCTTTAGTACATGTACGTTTTTGAACATAAAGTGAACGTACGTATTTCTAAAAATGACAGTTTGTGCTAAAAAGATGTAAATCAACTGTATGAATTTAATCATAAGTAGATGTTACACTCCTTTTTTTCTTTAAAAAGTCTTATTCTGGGGCTAAACCTGAATGTTCTTAATTAGTTTTTAGGGTTTCAGCCTCAAATGTTCTTAAAATGTTTGTATTTCCTTAGGATTGGGTACATACTTAAATATTGATGTTCCCTTCAAACAAGCTGACAAAAAGTTAATCATAGCAATTTGTCACTACGCTTTTAATTTTTGATTAGCAAATTTAGTTGTGCGTCAGAACTGAGGTCTCCTCTGTGTCACTTATTGCGTTAGTATTGTTCTGTTGAACAATGGGAATTTTGCCCCTATTGTGTGCAACGTATAGTAATCTAGGGTTGTCTTAAATAATTAAAAATGTTACTAATAACCTTTGTATATCCACATCTGGAGTAGCAATCAGGCGATGTTCCATGACCGTAACACATAATTTTACAATACACTATGCCAAAAAAGTTCTGGCACTACCGTTTCCACAGCGTCAGTATGTTCTAGCCTTGTTCCTAACTTTGGGGATTAAACCTTAAGTTAACATTCTTATGAAAGGGTCCTTATAAAATAAAATAAAATAAAAGACTGTAAATGTAAGATGAACTACCAAAAAGAGCTCAGAAAAAGACTGCTTTTGTAATTTCATATAATTTCAACAGCGATCACTGTTTTTCATAAGGCTGCCGGATGAATAATTTTTCAGCAGCTGAGCGGTGTTATAACAAAAAAAAACACGTCTTCTATTGTTATGAAAACAGAAACAATAAAATTTAATAGTATAAAGCAGGAACAGTCAATATTAATAAATAATGAAATTCTACTGAATATAAAAACAACCGAAATGTTTATCATAAATTGTTAGAATTGAGGTACAAACAGAAGTAACTGAATTTAATCAATTCCTGTTAAGCACATCAAATTTCAACAAACTTTTACTTTTTATGGTTTTCATATAAAATTTTATTCGATCAAAGCATCATCACATCGGTTAAGAAGCTTATTAGTGTGAAGATTGCTTCAAACGAGAAATACAATTGTTGACAATATTAGCAAGTTTTTACCTGTTATACACCTTAAGGTGCTGAGTTCAACTCAAGCTAAATGTGTATTTCTGAATGTGCAACCTACCAAATTGGAAGAAACGGTTGTGCTAAGTTGTCCTTATTCAGATATTACTTATAAAATTATAGCTGAGTAACTGAAGAAGCTTTTAGGCGGTTTGAGATGGAACCAACCAAAACGTGATCTTGTGTTTTATTTGTTCTGAGACATCACGCAACACTTACATGCGAAATTATAGAAATGAGGAACAAAATTGTTTACTGTGACGCTTGCTTAGACTGTATATCATTCCTTATCTTCTCTAGAGGATCGAAACAGTCTAGTCCAAAGGAAAATTTAGACACGGGACCATTTCTGACTATAAAAACAACCGAAATGTTTATCATAAATTGTTTAGAATTAAGGCACAAAGCAAAAGCAACTGAATTTAATCAACTCCTGTTAAGCACATCAAATTTTAACAAACTTTTGCTTTTTATGGTTTTAATGAAAAAAATTGTTCGAGCAAAGCATCATCACATCGGTTAAGAAGCTTATACGTGTGAAGATTGCTTCAAACGAGAAATGCAATTGTTGACAATATTAGCAACTTCTACCTGTTATAGTCTTATACACTCTAAGGTGCTGAATTCAATTCAAGCTAAACGAGTATTTCTGTATGTGCAACCTACTGTTATACTGTATCACTTACATGGTCAGCGGTATTCCATAAATACCATGTGTTTAGCCAATAAATTCATTCTGTGTGAATCCGCCATCTTGAGCAGGCGTAATCCCTTTTTGCTCACAAACATAACATTTCTGGCGACGAGGATGCCGAGTTTGGGGAAAATCGAAGAATTCTGCCCAGACTCGGGCAACATAATCCGGTACCTTGAGAGGCTGGATCAATATTTTGAGGCCAATGGGGTGCCAAAAGACTCCAGCGAGTCCCATAAGCGCCGGGCTATTCTGATCTCGGTCATCGGGGCGAAGTCATATGACGTCCTCAGCGATTTATGTTCACCGACTGCGCCGAAGGACAAGTCCTACGACCAGCTAGCAACTATCCTCCGGAATCACTATGCTCCGAAGAAATTGGTAATCGCTGAGCGTTATCGTTTCCACAACTGTGTTCAGCGAGAAGGAGAATCTGTGACAGCATTTGCAGCCAACTTGAAGCGACTGGCAAGCACATGTAATTTCGGGTCACACTTGACCGAAGCGCTGCGTGATCGCCTGGTCTGTGGCCTCCGAAGTAAGGAGATCCAAAAGAAATAACTTACCGAGGAACACTCGTTCGATGACGCACTTAAAACTGCCCTCAGTTTTGAAGCTGCAGTGAAGGATGTGGCCGAATATTAAAGTCGATATTTCGACGCCATCGACCTCGTCCACGAGCGTGCACGCTGTCAACAAGTTTCCTCGATCGCAATCTCGCAAACCACGTCCAAATAAGGCTCCAGCAGCCTCCAAAGAGTGTTTATCTTGTGGAAAATCAGGCCATCCTCGATCAAAGTGTAAATACAAGGACTTTTCCTGCCATTCTTGTGGAAAACCGGGCATTTGGCTGCCGCGTGCAAGAGAGGAAAGTCGAAAATTCGCCACGTCGAGCAAAACTCGCCCCAGGCCCCCGAGTCCGACTTCTCAGTCGACAACTTCTCGGTGTCGTTATTCAACTTCGGAAGCAATAAAGAGATAGAAATTCCAGTGGAAATCAATGGCCAGTCAATCCTCATGGAATTGGACACTGGTGCAGGGCTTTCTTTAACTTCTCTTGAGACATACAAGAAGTATTTCTCTGCTTTACCCCTCGAGTCATCGGCTACAAAGCTCAAGACCTACACCGGTCATCCTGTCCCCCTCGCAGGGAAGATCACCGTGAATGTGCAGTACAAGGATCAACGTGCAACCTTGCCACTGTCGGTTGTGGAAGGATCTGGACCCTCTCTCTTCGGGAGAGAGTGGCTGAGCCACATTAAGCTCGAATGGCAGAATTTATTCAGTGTTCACTCTGACAACAACCTGTTGGATAGCACTCAACAGCGACTAAGTCAAGCCATCCAGAAATTTCCCAATGTGTTTAAACCTGGATTAGGAACAATTAAGGGAATAACAGCAAAATTAGAGCTGAAGGACGGTGCCAAACCAAAATTCTGCAAATCTCGACCGGTACCTTATGCGCTCCAAGAATCTGTTGAGGCGGAATATGATCGTCTTGAAGCTGAAGGTATTGTTGAGAAGGTCGAATTCAGTGACTGGGCGACACCTATGGTGCATGTTCCGAAAGCTTCGGGTGCGACACGTTCATGTGGAGATTACGCGGTGACCGTTAACCCACAACTCCATGTTCCACACTACCCGATCCCACTGCCAGAGGACGTTTTCGTCAAGCTACAGGGAGGTCAGCGGTTCACCAAGCTCGATTTGACTAATGCGTACCAACAACTACCGTTAGATCCAACCAGCCAACCGTTTGTGACCATCAACACTCACCGTGGCCTGTACCGTTACAAGCGTCTTCCGTTCGGAATCGCCTCCTCACCCGCAATCTTCCAGCGCACGATGGATGTCATTCTCCAAGGCCTCGACAATGTAGCCTGCATCCAGGATGACATACTCATCACCGGTCAAGATGATGAACTTCACATCAAGAATCTCAACGCCGTCCTACAGCGCCTTGACGCATATGGTCTTCGACTTCAGTTGTCTAAATGCAAATTCATGCAAACCTCTGTCACATACATGGGGTGTGTTATCTCATCCAAGGGCATCTCACCAACTACGGAGAAGGTTGACGCTGTGAAACAAGCCCCTCGACCGGAAAACACGACTCAACTCCGCTCCTTCCTGGGAATGATCAACTATCATGGCAAATTTATCCACAACCTCAGCTCAATCCTCCATCCACTGAATCAATTGCTACAGAAGGACCGGGAGTTCAAATGGACTGCCCAATGTGAGGAAGCCTTCCAAACTGCAAAGGACTCTCTCACGTCCTCCAGCGTCCTAGTTCATTATGATCCCAAGCTATCAGTGGTCCTCGAGACAGACGCTAGCCCCTACGGAATCGCAGCGGTCTTATTTCACAGATTTCCGAATGGCACTCTAAGGCCGATAGCTTATTCGTCGCGATCTCTCAACAAATCCGAAGCTAACTACAGCCAAATTGAAAAGGAGGGACTTGCTATAATCTTTGGGGTCACCAAATTTTACATGTACCTCTACGCACGTAAGTTTACGCTCCGCACTGACCACAAGCCACTGATAAAGATCTTTGCACCAGACTCGGCAACACCAGTCCTAGCTGCAGCAAGATTACAGCGGTGGTCACTCCTCCTCTCATCATACCACTACGACATAGAACACAGAAGTTCGGCAGAAGTAGCAAGTGCTGATGCACTGTCCAGACTCCCACTGAAGTACCGCAAGGATGCCAGTGTGGAAGACAGCGTATATCATGTCACTTCTCAGCTGCATAACCATCCAGTCACAGCAGCAGAAATTGCTCGGGAAACCACTCGAAACCCGACACTCGCTAAGGCCCTGTCGTTCACTCAGCACGGCTGGTCCATCGACACCTGCACCGATTCCAACCTTAAGCCTTACTTTCATCGCCGTCATGAACTTTCTGTCGAATAGAATTGTCTCATGTGGGGTCTCCGTGTTGTCGTGCCACCCTCTCTCCAGTCACCAGTGCTCGCTGAGCTACACCGTGCACATCCAGGCGTCGCACGCATGAAAGCCATGGCCCGTAGTCACGTGTGGTGGCCCGGTATCGACAACGACATTGAACGGCTCACTCGTGAGTGTACACAGTGTTTCAAGACAAGGAAATCCCCTCCAGCTGCACCTTTAGCACCATGGACATGGCCCACTACTCCCTGGGAACGTGTTCACATCGATTTTGCCACCTATCGCGGTAACCATTTCTTAATCGTCGTTGTTGCCCACTCGAAATGGCCAGAGGTGATCGGTCCAATGTCCACAACCAATGCTGAAGCCACAACCAGTGCATTGCGTGTAGTGTTTGCACACTTTGGTCTACCATCACAGGTGGTCAGCGACAATGGTTCACCATTCCAGTCAGCAGAATATGGTGAGTTCCTGAAGCAGAACGGTGTACAGCGTGTACTTGTCTCACCCTACCATCCTGCTTCCAACGGGCTTGCAGAAAGATTTGTACAAACTTTCAAACAGGCAATGGAGTCCTCAGTTTCTGATCCTGAACGCTCTTTGCAACAGAGACTTCAGAACTTTCTACTCACTTACAGGAGCACTGCTCATGCTACGACAGGCTCTTCACCCTGTAAACTATTTCTCAACCGGGAGGTGAGAACAAGGTTGACCCTCATTAAGCCTGATCTTGCTCGCCAGGTGCTTAATCAGCAAGGAAAGATGAAGCAACACCATGATATGCATGCCAAACCTCGTGAGATAGAAATAGGTGACAATATCCTTGCTCGTGATCACCTGACAAAACAGAAATGGCAACCTGGCATCGTACTCCAGCGCACAGCACCACACTCCTACTGTGTACAGTTACGCGATGGACGAGTTTGGAGGCGCCATGTTGATGATGTCTTGCAGAATTCTCCCAGCTCAAGCACCACCAACCAGAGCCCAGAGCCAAGCGGAACTGCAGAATCGACTACCCAACCCACCAGTCCTCCTGACCCTGCAGCAACAGTCACAGCTGAACCCGAACCACTACCACCAAACTTGCCTGAACCATGTGCCACCCAGGAGAGAACCCCAGTGCGCACATCAGGACGTGCAGTGAAACCACCACAAAGACTCATTGAACAAATTTGAACTTTGTGAACAGTTTTTCTTTAAATATGTTTTGTTATCTTGTTCAGAAGGCTCATGAACAGTATTGTACTGCTTATCGTCAGAGTCAACATTTGTTGTTTTAATTAAGACTCAATTTTGAAATTGTTAATTGGACACGTAGTTGAACATTCATGAGTGGCATACTTTCTACACTAGCAATAGCAAAACCTGGAATTTAAGGTATTCTTTTTTTTTTCTGACATGGAAACAAACCTCAGCGGGGAGGTGTTATACTGTATCACTTACATGGTCAGCGGTATTCCATAAATACCATGTGTTTAGCCAATAAATTCATTCTGTGTGAATCCGCCATCTTGAGCAGGCGTAATCCCTTTTTGCTCACAAACATAACACCTACCAAATTGGAAGAAACGGTTGGGCTAGGTTGTCCTTATTCAGATGCGATTTACAAAGTCATAGCTAAGTAACTGTAGAAGCTTTTAGGCGGTTTGAGATAGAACCAACCAAAAGGTGATCTTGTGTTTTATTTGTTCTGAGACATCACGCAACACTTACATGCGAAATTATAGAAATGAGGAACAAAATTGTTTGCTGTGACGCTCGCTTAGACTGTATATCATTCCTTATCTTCTCTAGAGGATCGAAACAGTCTAGTCCAAAGGAAAATTTAGATACGGGACCATTTCGGTTGTTTTCCATTAAGCGTTATTCCCTATTACACGCTTTTTTTTAAAAATTCGAACAATTTTATAAGAACAGCAAGGCTCAAATTTGATAAAAAAAATTTGAAAAACAAAGTAAGAACAATACCAGCTGTTTACTTTTCTTAGAAAAATTCATTTATTTTCATCAAAATCGACTGTTTCGAGCGTTGAAATACGGTACTGCAAATGTTAAAATTGATCGAATGGCCATTAACTGCCATTTATTCGGCTTGATGATAAAAAGTTAGGTCAGTATTTGGAATGTTTTAGGACATATTTCTTATTGTTGCTGCTCTTAATAGTACTTTTAAAAATAGCAACAGCTAAAGAAAAACTGAGGCTGAAATTTCCTCAAAAGAGGCTAGTAATAAACTATACTCGAGCCGCAGTACTTATATAACTATTTGCAATAGACCAATCGTTTGGAAAAAAGCAGTTTATGTGATTCTATTGTGGAAACTTTCATGTTCAAAATTTCTATTCTCCCAACCAAGGAAAACTTAAGCATACAACCCGACGGCTACAGCAAAAGCTTTTTAAATTAACCCCCCCCCCACCCCTCATCCCCTAATAAACCCCGTTGGCTTAGCTAAAATTCGCAATTAACACTCTCTAATATCAAGTCAGGAAATTTTTGAGTATGTCAGTATTATAAGGCAACACACATGTCTCAGGCATTCATTATGTTTCCCAGCCCACAAGGGGCTCGTTCAACCTCTTACTTTACATTTTATGTTTTATGGAACATCTCGCAACAATTCATTTTGTGAAAATATTATCATCAAAGTGTTGGCACCAGCTATACTAATATAAACAAATAAACAAAAAAGCGTACTTAATCTGTACATAATAACTGAATTTAAATCTGTTACAGCACCAGTACTAATAACCTATACTCGGGCCGCAGTAAATATATAATTATTTGCAATAGACCAATCATTTGGAAAAATGCAGTTTATGTGAATCTGTTGTGGAAGCTTTCATATTCAAAATTTCTATTCTCTCAACCAAGGAAAACTTAAGCATACAACCCGACGGCTATAGCAAAAGCTTTTTACGTTGGGGGGGGGGGGGGGG